>JAHWFP010117921.1:178-12734 GCA_023313725.1 Lithobius niger | reverse complement strand
GTTTCTCGCTATTGAGACTATCTGTCTGTATAGATGATTTTCTGTAGCCAAGATTAGTGTTGTAGCCAAATTAAATAAGTAGCTCCCCACACTGACAGCAACCAATAGTTGTAAGGAAACGTGTCTCGTTATTAACGAAAAGAAACGTTGGATTAAACATGTTCTATAAAATGTTCCTTATATACCCATCTCTTGTCAAAAGTCATACAAGTATGATCAACACAGTGTTTGCTTCTATGACCACATCCGTGACATAGCAAGCACTCAAAGACAGAAGAAGCCAAGAAACCAGGTGCCAAGGCTTCTGCAAAGTTCTTAGCACATAAAAACTTTAGAGAGAAGAAAACACTTTACCACAATACCGTGGAAAACAAAAGTCCACTTGAATTTTCGGTGAATAAAACGTTTACCATCTTCAGAAAAGTACATTAACAAAAAGTACTACGAACTACATTTCGAAGCTGTTCGAAAACGTGTCCACAGCCAACCGGCAAACTGTAACGCGCTCCACCACTGATCTGTACTTTACACACCTAGACCTAACTCGTCGGCCCATTGCCTGTCAAATGTAGCGCTAAGTGCAGGGTGCACAATCCTTTCAATGTTGTTAAAGGCAGGGTTAGCAATATTCATCAATGGTACCATTTTCCTTTGGAAATGCTACCATTGCTAGCATTTCCAAAAGAAAATGGTACTATTGATGAATATTGCCAGCCGTGACTTTAACAACATGGAAAGAATTGTACACCCTGCACTTAGCGCCACATTCGCGTTTCATTGTCCATAGTTTTTCGTCAACAATAACAATTTACGTCGTAATATTTCGTTTGTAACTGAGTTTAGTACTAATCGTCATTAACCTTCTCATTGCCGGCCGCTCGACCTTATTCACGTCTAGCAAGGAATGAACAGGCTCGCCCATTTTCATTGCTACCGTGCCAAAAATGAATATGCTCTCCCTTTTTCACTGATGCCGTGAAAAGAATGTACGTGCGCAGTTTTCTCTCAACCATACATGTCCCAATATTTCGTTTGTAACTGATTGTTAGTAATAATCGTCATTACAGTTCTCATTGCCGGCCGATCGCCGTTTTTCATCGCTGCCGTGCAAAGAATGAAAACGTGCGCCCTTTAACCGTGCCAAAAATGCACGTGCTCACCCTTTTCACTGACGCCGTGAAAAGAATGAACGGGCGTGCCCTATGACGTTATTGTACTGCGTTTGGATTGATTGTCACAATGACTACTTTCCTCAACTTTGATTCAGTGCAAGCGAAATATATACAGGGTGGGTCAAAAATATCGAATCAGTGATTTGGCAGCCGCATGATTTGGTTTAGACACCAAACAACCAACGATCGTTGGTTACGACGGAGGGGACTAATATCAAGATCTTCAGAAGACCCCCCAGGCCGCCCCCCCCCCCCCAATAAATTTTCTACTTCCGGTTCCATTAAGCATAGGGCATTGGTCCCCCATTTGAAACGTGTGTGGGCAGTCAATTCATGGTGAACGCAGTAAACAATACGTAGATCTGCCCACAATAGTAGGAGCTATGCCCAAACCACATTAAGCCAAATGTTGGCGTCACTGCGTGATATAATACCCTGAGTGGTGAGGGTTGGTTGATTACATGTGATAATTACGGCAGGGAATAGTAAACGTAACGAAATTGATAAGAGTTCGGCTAGCACATTTTTGTACAGGTGTTTGTAGTACATGTAACAAACTGGTGTTCGACCTTCAACCGCATGTCGAGGTTCGAACCAATGTTTCGACAAATGTGTTGTCTGCCATAGAAACATGTTTACGTCTACAAGTAAGTGGTGCCTCACTTCCCGGGAATCGGTATGCAAGAAAGAAATCATTTCTATGGATACTTAGGGCAGGGCTATCTACAGTACTGGCCGGATCTTGAATGAAAAATAGCATACGCCACTAGGTTGGGAAATATGGCCGCCGAAAACGCCACTTAAGCGATGATTGCCTCTTTCTGTCAACCGAGGGCGACACCGTCCGTACGAAAATGCAACGTTCCCTCCCTTGCAACACTTTCTGGATACACGAACGTGTCGCTTTTTTTTCCCAAGCGCAGAGAAATAGCTGAACTGCGGCTGAGTGATAGCTTAAAAACTATTTTAAAATGTTTTAATACATAATAAAAATGTGTCACGTAAATCTACGTAAAATTAAAATTACATTTTTAAAACCGCCACTAGATGCCAACAGATGTCGCTCCTCTCCGTACAAATATTCACCGATACGATTTACCAATTCCCGAACAGACCTCAAAAAATGGGATAGTCGTGGCGTCCATTTTGTATACCCCCTCTAATTCGTTGTAGGTCGGGCCAGTTAGTTTAGTGGCCATGCTTAGGGGACTAAGTATTGAGACCAAGCAGTGCCCCCCCGCCCCTTAAATAAATTTTCTACTTCCGGTTTCTTTAGGTCGAATGCCAGTGTAGCTACATGTGCTAGCTGCGCACCACTTAGGTTGACAATTATTCCTTACTGCAATTATCAAGACACACGCTAGTGTGTTGCCCGCCAAGATAAACGATAACATCCAGATAATATATATGAGGATGGCGACCACTAGACACGTTGTGTCTTACAGCTAAGGTAGTTTGGCTTTTTCAGGCACATGAGGATAAATAACAACGCGACAGAAAAGGCTGAAACTTGTTTGATCGGGAGACTTTGGTCGCCTGACAACATAAAAGTCAATGTTAGTGACACAGCTTAACGTTTTCTTGTTGAAAAAACTACGTGAATAACGTTGATATTTGCCTAATTACTACTGGTAACGCGTTTTTTGTATCACGAAAATAAATTCTTCCATGCGGTGAATAAAGCTGGTTCTTAGCTCATTTTACAGGTATTGCTCTGGACATGTGCCCTTTTCATATGGCTCTTCTAATTGGACAAGTGGTTCAGGAGTTAGGGACCTCTAAACCACCAAATTGATTGTTTTACACTGTTTTAAACATTGTTATTATGCAACAATGCCAAACTGAACATTAAATAAATCCGTGCGTGTACTAATAAGTAATACTAATCATATAAAAAAAAGGCGACTGCTGTCCTCAAAATGTAACGAAAGCCAACCAAAAAAAAAAAAAAAATGGACCAGAAAACTAGATTGGTGTTTCCATCTCATAGTTACTAAGAAAAAAATGGATTTCATCAATTTGGACCAAAAATATCTGTTATCTACCCCAAAACAAAACCTGCTAAGGATTCCCGCCAAGCTTTCGGCCGTGTGAAGTCGTGATATCAAACGCCAAGCTATTTCGCCAACTAATCCCTCCGACTAAGACTTCTAACGTTAAATGAAATAACTGAAAATTGCCCAGTAACCAATTTTCATATGTTTCATTTAACCTTCGAACTATTACTCGGTGGGATTAGGTTGGCGAAATCGCTTGGCGTTTGATATCCCGACTTCACACGGCCAAAATGCTTGGCGGGAATCCTAAAGTTTTATTTTGGGGTAGATTATTGTTACATGCAATAAACTAATTTACACAACCGCTCAGGGTCGTATTTCATGCAGTGAAGCAACATTTGACTAATGTGTTTTGGTCATAGGTCGTGCTATTGTCGACCAATTTATATTTCTCTTCAAATTCTACAAATTCGCCAGTTTGACTGCCCGCACGTAACTTCAATTGGGACCAATACCCTATAGAGCAGTGACATTTGCCGCCATATTGGCACCAGTCTGAGTTTTGGAGGGCATAACTACAAGGTGCACTACATAAAAATGGAGGGAAAAACAACGGAAGAGCGGATTTCTTAGGCTTAAAATAACGTTGTTTTCTCCAACAACAAAAATCGTGCGTTTTAGGTCTAAGAAATCACTCTTCACAGCATCGGCTTCAGTATGACGCCCTTCTGTTTCTCTCTGCAGTGCCCCTTGCAGCTAACTCACTAAGGCTCCAGCATAGAGTTATATACAATAATACTACGTCGTGTCACTGCTCTATTCCTAAAGGAACCGGAAGCGGAAAATTTATTTAAATTAAGATAAATTGAATGTGATTCATGGTGGTTCTTCATGGAGTCAGTGATGGTCCTCCAACGATGCATTGTCAATGGTCTTTCTTGGTGCTATTTTGGAAGGTCATTCATTCCGTAGTATCTAACTTTCAACCAAGTTAGACCACCAGTGTTAATTTACAAAGATTAGCTGTGGAGAATCACTAAACGACATCAACCCAAAAACCAGAACAAACATTTGTTAATATATACAAATGTTATGGACAAAAGAAAACTTCAATAAATAAGCGAAAGGTGTCTGGCAATGAATCCGTAAAATAATTTCCCCGTCGCGCAGAACCCGCAACTAACTTCTAGCGGCAAAAATGCATGGAGGAGGCTAAAATGCGATGCCCATACGGAGACGCCCATTTCTCGGTCGCTTTGCCTTCAATAAATGCTTTCCCGGCCAACAGATGTCGCCACACGCCATCGTAAAGCGAAACTCGAGACTAGACCGCAGGCGCTCGAACAAAACGACGTCAAACGCAAAAGCCAATTGACGCAAAAATAATAATAATAGTAATAAAAATAAGGAACTTAAAGAAAATTTAATTACGACACGCCCACGCAAACATAAACAACGAGAAGGAAGTGAATTTTACTTAAGGAAAGTGGAGTAATTAAAATAACAGCGCATGCGAACAAGTAATAATGGTTGAACCACGACCTTTGAATGAGGTCTTAGCAGCGTCGTAGTACCACTATCATTGACCGTAGCTGTCATGTACTGGGGAAAAAAACCGTAAACGTTGCTAATCTTTTAAATCTTAGGAAACTGATTGAAACTCTATGCCAGGTTAAAGTGAATTTGTTTGTATTATTTGAAGCCTATGAATGTCCACCTGCATTTTCTGGATGTTACGAATTTTTTGAGTCCCCTAAATTTGTATGACGAACGAGTCTTTCAATTCTTCGATTCCCGTAAATTTTTATAGATTGATTTTGCATTTCGTGAATCTTGCCCATCTTCTTAATTGTTTACGACGTTGTCAATGTTTTGCGTCGCAATCGCATGGATGGGCCTTGATGACCTTTTGAATCTTTCTGGACCTTAAATGAATCTTTTCGTGACTCGTATATGTTGACTATCTTTTTAATTTTCCTTTACGTTGTCTATATTTTATAGCTCAGTCTCATGAATCTTGGTGCCCTTTCAAATTTGTTCTAGAAGTTGTCAATTTTTTTATGGGGGGGGGGGGGCGGGGAGCCTAAACCTTGATGGCATTTCGAATCTTCCTGGAGGCACTCACTTTCTACATCTCATTAATCTTGAAGACCTTCTGAATCTTTCTTGACGCCGTCAGTTTTTTGTGTCTCATGAATCTTGATGGCGCTGGGAGTCTTTCCTTAATCAACTTTTTCCTCATCATGAATCTTTACTTTTCACACCTTTATGAATCAAGAAATATCATCGAATCTTGGTGAAGCTTCGCGAAGTGTTTCAGTTTCGTTGCGTAACCCAACTGTGCATGCACGGCTGCAGTCCTCCTCTATAGAAGTGCTTTTGTGCGAAAGGCAAGTCATTTCTTCTCTCGCTTATTGCCAGGCGGTGACTCAAGAGGGGAGGTAGGATGGTTTTGGTTATGTATGTTTTCCGAGGTAAAAGAAGCAATTTTCAGCCGGCCCGGGCTTAGGGGGCTGGCAAAATTTTGTTTCTTATTGCCGCTGGAAAAGATACATTACCTGTGAATTTTTGCATTCACAGATAGGCCTCGTCAAAGTTAGGTAGCGGGCACCGCCTTGACGGGCGCCCTAGGGTTACAAGCTGTGTTCCCCCCAAAAGTTTAACAAACTTCGCACTTTATTCAGAAAACATGAAAACAGTCGAATTAGGATCTCTTTTGGCAAAATGTGGCGGCCCTGAAAAGGCCATTTGTTTAAAGATGAGGGTCTTGCTTCCATCTTGATGGTGGACTTGAATATGTTTTCTAGTGCTTAAGGGGGGTTGAACGACACATCTGGCTGCTACGATGGGGCCCAGACGATGTAGGCCACTGGCTTGAAGTAGTGTGATGTGAAGACTGAAGTGCGGCGCAATGATGCAGTTTTCAGGATGTCCAGAACTGAGATGAAGTTATCGAATGCTCATTATGTGGAGATTGCCCTCAATTCGTGTGCCGTCACTCTGATGTCGTTGTCCGCTCAATTGACATTTCGATCTTTGTATGCACTTAGGATGGTTTCTCTTATCCATGGTGCGATGGTGCCTGCCGAAGTTTGGCCGAAACTTCTGTTGTAAGGTAGGAACAGTTGATTTCTGCCTTTACGAATCTCATTGTTGTCGGTCCTTGCAACGTAGTAACAAAGTGCTCATACTGGACACAAAAGACGTTCAGTTCATCCCCTGTGATTTTTGATAGAGCTGGGATGACGATTGGTTTGGTTGGTTCACAGGGTTTCTGAGTTTTTGCCCCGAAATCCGTTCTTCGCGTGAGGGATACAGCCGAGTTATCTGGTGCAAAAGACGCAGAAGGCTGAACCCGCCGATAAGGCTTGAATTTCGCTGCATCTGAGGCTTGCTGCAAGAGTTACTAGGAATACTGTTTTCCGAGTGAGGATGTTCATGGGGCAGTTTTGCATTGGTTCATGAGGGGGTTTTATCAGTGATTGAAGAACGATAGACAGGTTCCAATCAGGGAAGATTAGGCGAGTTGCAGGTCGTTCCATTTCAAATGATTTGATTAAGAAGAACATGCGCTAGTCGTCAAGGAGGCTACTACTGCCTGCAGCCTTGACGACGGAGTTCAGTTCCAACCGGCAAATAAGGATTGTTGATCCTTTTAATCCTTCCTTGAAAAGGTCGTTGAGGAATATCAGTAGATCTGGTAGAAGGGGGCTGACCGGATTGACTTTCCCTTTGTCACACCAATGAAACCATTTTGACCAGTGGCCGTCATAGATTCTGTTGGTTGAGTCCCTGACAGCTTTGTTGGCGTTAGTAAAGTTGTATCTTTCATGTTGAATCCGGTATCAAGATGGTGGCCATGAAAGAGGCGAGACTTGACTGGTACGGCTCATGATAGGGTGGCCTAATGCAATGCAGTGATTGACGATGTTGTCTTTTGTGTTGAGCTCCCCACCGTGGCAGGGGCCACGAAAGAGGCAAGAAAATGAATCCATGGATGGTGTAGGTGAACTTTCGTGTTGAATCCGGCATCAAGATAGTGGCCACGACAGAAGCGAGACTTGACTGGCACGGCGCATGATAGGGTGGCCGAATCCAAGGCAGCCCAATTGGCAGATGACTGAAACGGCAGAAAGCTTGCTTCAATGCAGGGTGGGCGTCTTTCGTGCTAGGTGTAGTAGCCACGAAAGAAGCTGTGACATTACTGGCGGAAAACGAAAGAAGTTTGCATCAAATCATGTAGACGTTGGTGGAACACGTATCGGCAAAAAAAGAGCACTGGGCAGAAAACGACGAAAGGAAGACGTGATCGTAGGTTTGCTGGTATGGTCACGAAAGGGAATGACTTGCGGGAGAAACGTTTACACTCCCGAGATGACATGAAGCTTGCATCAATCCAGGGTGGTGGCTGTCTTCGTGTAAGATGTCATTGTCACGAAATAAGAGACGAGCCAATTGGCGTTCAGAGATGTCAAGAAGGATAAAAGTTGGAGGGGCGTAAACCAGAAATTTACCGACATAATTTTCCATCTAGCCAAAAATTTAGGTATTTTTCCCGACTGACCAAAAATTATGTAATTTTGCCGACTGATTTGCCAACTGGTCAAACTTTTTTGGGGGGGAAGGGGGGGTGACACCCCTGCACTCTCCCCCCACCCCCTTATAAAAACGTCCCTGGGTGGTAAATGAGTCCCAAACAGATGCAGACAATTGCCGGGTAGCGACAGGGCGACAGGAGGAAAGAAGCGGCGAGGCAGAGTAGCAGCAGACCCACAGACAGGAGGCGGAAGTGGGATGCCGAGGGCAGGTGGTAAGGTGCAGCTAGATGGTCGACGAAAGGAGACGAAAGAAGAAAATGGATGAAGCGACCATACAACATGGCTGCTTGAGAACAAAATATGCGATGCTTTCGTAGCAAGCTTGATAGGTTGCACTGTTGATAGGTTTTGTGATAGGTTGCACTGTTGTGCTTGCTTCCAGCAAAGTGGGATGATGTGAGAACAAGGATCCTGCAGGCCCAATGATGACTGAGGCGTCTGCAAGGGTGCGTGGCAGCCATAAGTGAGTGGGTCGAGGCTGCCGAAGATCTTGCTTGTTTTTTTTTGAGTTAGCTTGCTTGTTTGCATGCTAGTTTGCTTGCCTGTTTTGCTTGCACAGATGCTTGTTTGAGTGCTTGTTTGTCTTCAGAGCAGGATTTGTTAATTAATTGACCAGCTTGAATCTTGTTCGAAATTGGAATTAACTGAAAATGAAAGAAGTGAATGGCTGACTCAGTGAGACGTTGAAACGCCAAGTCGAGCGGTGATTGAGAAGGGGTCGAATGATGGGAGGTCCCACTCCTTTCTTTCGTGCTGAGGACCCACGTTTAAACTTGTGCCTGAGCTTGGAGTGGGCGTCTTTTGCTACACGGGATGTTCGAGTGTCGTTTAACTCAACAGGGAAGATCACGAGGCGGTGGTCGGGGCTCGAGTGTCTTCCATGCTGCGAAAGGCTGGGAAGGAACAGGATCGGTCGATTCACTGGCAGGGTTGAGTCTCGGTCGTTATCGGGATTTTCCGAAACGAAAGAAGAGAGGCCAAGAGCACTGCACAGAGGACTTGTTCGAGTGCCACTAATCCAACCGGGAAGACGGCATGGCGGCGAAAGGAGATGCTATGATGCCTTTCGTGCCGGGGTTACAGGCATGGTCGTCTGGCTGGGTTCTTGTTTCGACGAAAGAAGCCTACTTTAGCATATGGTGAGCTTCGGCTCCACTGGGCAGACAGCAGCTTTTGTGTAGAGGCGGTTTGGTTGAAGGTGGGTCGGTTTCACAAAACAGGCTTGAATTCCAGAATCGGGTGACGAAAGAAGAGCGAAATGCAATAGAGGGAAGTGGTGTCTTTCGTGCCGGAGTAGTCTTCGGTTGTAGAGACAGTGAAGTGCTGACGAAAAATCTTGGTGGTGTGCAAAGTGTGGATCTAGCCCGAGAATCAACAGAGAGGGAGCCACGATGACTTGTCCACTTCTGCGATGAAACGACCAAGTCCGCATGTGATGCGAGTGTGGGTCCCCGAATGATGCTCTTGTTATGATGAAAGAAGCTTGCTTCAACCAGCAGCGGAGGTAGGTGGCATCTTTTGTGCTGGAACAGTCAGTTAGATGCCGGTGGTAATGGAGCCGCAGGGCCAAAGAATGAGGTATGCGGCTTCAGTGATGTCTTGTCAACAGGAATGGAGACCAAACTCCGAAGACGAGCCTTTTCCTCGGTCAGTGAAAGACGATGGCCAGTTTGCATATGATGATGAACTGCAACACCCAGTCGAGGCGGCTAAAATTATGCCACTAAAATTATGCTGGTCAGGTTGTGGATCGACCCTGGGAAACGACAAGGAGGGAGCCACAAAGTCTTGCTCCTTCTAAACGGTGTCAGTCTGTTCAGTCACCGAATCCAAGCAAGGTAGTGAATAGCAGGGTTCGACGAGGTCTTCTGATGATGGGTTCGCAAGAAAGTAAAGCGGCAACACGATGATTGCAGGCCACCTGCAATAATTACTTCTTCTTTATGACTCGTGGGTGAGAAGGATTGGTTGGTGGCTGTGCGTATTCCACTTTCCCTTTCCAAGTTTGCTTGCTTCAAGCCAATTCGGGTGGCAAGGCTTGGATTGTTTTCATAGAGTTGCAGGGGGAGGGAGGGGCTGAACGTTAATGACAGTAGGTCGCAGAACTGCCCCAAATCAAGTATGGTGAAGTCCGGAGGAAGGAAAGAAAACCCCAGGTGGACTTGCATGCTTCTCAGTTTTCCAACTTCAGCATAAAAAATTTTCTTTTATTATCTTCTTTTTTCCCCCGTAAATTTAAACGGTTTTAGAAAAGAAGAGTCTTCCAGTGAGTTAATAATAATTCAATGCAGTTCGGTAAAAACCAAACCCTCACGCAGAAGACTATTGTGTCTATTGGCTTCAATAAGACGAAATAGAGGAGCGTAGTGATAGTAAGATGCTTGCTTCCATTCAGGGAAACATCTTTCGTACCGGCGTGACAGCCACGAAAGAGGCTGGGATTCAAGATGGCGGGCGACGAAAGCAGCTTGCGTCAGTCCAGGGAGGCATCTTTAGTGCAGGGCGTGAGTACCATGAAAGAGGTTGGGGTGTGGAGGGAGGGCGACGAAAGAAGCTTGCTTTAAGCCTTGTTCGCATTACAGTCTCTCCTCTCCTAACCTAGGTGACCACTCACTTAACTTGAAAACGGAGGCGTTCATTCGCATTACCGACTTCCTCTCTTAAAAACCCATTTATTTCAACCCTTTTTTTCCTCTAGCCCGTCCTCCGCCATTCCCTACAAACATGCACGGTATCACCCAGGTGTCACCTAGAATTTTGTATTGCGATAGTTGAAGCTGTTCGTTCGCATTTGCTTTTCACCTCTCTCCCCTAACCCTGAGGGCACAGCTCACCTAGCTAGGACAGGAAAAGGACCTCTCACAACATTTACGAGAGCTCCCTTAACTTAGGGAAGGTAGACGTCGTTCGCACTACAGCTCTCCTCTCTCAAGTAGGCGTGACCAGTCAAAGTTAGGAGAGGAGAGATGGTAATGCGAACAAGCCTTTAGTTCAAGGAGGTTGATGGCATCGTTTATGCTTCGGTCCCAGGTTGAAAGGGTCAGTCGTGCCGGGCGTGGTATATGACCACAAAAGCGGCCAAATGTGCTGAGACGGCTCGTGGTAAGGTGGCCGAGCCTAGGGGTTTGGACAGCTGACGAATGGGCCACGTTAAGTCTTTGGTGTTGAGTTCGCCATAATGGCTGTGGTCACAATAGCGGTCAGGCATCCTGGAACGTCTCTTGATAAGGTGGCTGAGCTCAGGGTTGGCGTCAAGGGACAGCAGCAATGGTCAGCCCAGTAAATCGTTCTGTCTTTTTCCTTGGCGGTTGCTTGGCTGTACGTACCGTTGCGGCTGGAGTCACACTGCAGTCGGACGAATGGACCCGACGAAAGAAGCTAGACGATCTTCAAGATGGCGGAAAGGAAACGATGCTGTAGGAGGAAAACTGATGACCTGCCTTTCGCGCGAAAGTGGAGGAGACTGCGCCCGCGAATGCGCTGTTGGGTTATGGAGCTGGCGGTTACAAGCAACCGAAAAACCTCCAGGGAAACGCAGCATTGCAAGGAAAGAATGCAACAATTCAGAGGTTATGTAAGTTTTCCAGCAGCAATAAGAAATTATATTTTAAATGAGGAAAACTGCTAAATACGCCTAAAATATAAATATTTATTCTACATGCGTTAAATAAATAAATAAATAAATAATTCATTCGTCGCGCAGAACAATCACGACAGGGCAGGGTCGATAAAAAGGTCACTTACGCCCGCCCACAAATTAAAAAAGAAGTGGTAAAAGACAAAAGATGGTTGTTTGGTTTTAGTTATTTTAGTTGGAAATGGAATGGATTGTTAATAATATACAACAAGGAACACCAGGATTGTTTAAATAAAAAAGTGAACCGGATGCTGTTATTCGGGGAAAAAACGCAACTCACAAGTAAAATATCGAATTTCCCTATTTTTTGGGCCCTTTTCTTTGTTTTTCAATTCCCCGTCAGTCGATGCGCTGCAACACTAAGGTACTGTATAACGCCGAAGAAATTAAATTATTTGAACTGTGTAAAATGCTAATTACATTGCTCTTTTCGTGTTTAAAAAAGTCGTTTATGCATTTAACAAGCATAAATCGAAAGCGAAACAACGAAGATTCAAAACATTAAAGCGCAGAGCTAATTATTACCATTATCCGAAGCGTCACAGCCTACAAGCACCGGAAGTCTGGTGCATTATAGAATCCTGAACTCTTGAAGGGTTGCGATAAATAAAAAGAAGAGCTGCCACAGGCAATTCCAACCAAATGACTACCTCCCACCCCATGATTCAACAATAGGGGGTGTATTTATAGGAGGCTACAAAAGAGACCAGCTTTGCTGAGGGGTAAAATTAGAAAAGAAGAAACGACAATTCGACACGGTATGATTATAAGGGTTATTATCATTTTTATAGGTCATAAAAAAAACTGGGCATGAGGATTACAAAGAGGTGAACTAACGATGATCCGCAACAAGAAAAAAGATAAGATGGCACAAGCCAACTGCAGTATTTTTTTTTTCTTTTGTGGATGCTGTTAATGGTCTGTTGGGATTTTCCTGGTTAATGAGGCGAAAGGAGGAGCATTAGGAATGGAGCTCATTACTTCTGTTCGTTTTTACCTCATTCGTTTCTTTTAGCACTTTTAAACGACAATTCCATTCGGAATGGAGCTTATTACTTTTTTCGTTTTTACCTCATTCCTTTCTTTCAGCACTTTTATACCAAGATTCCTTTAGAAATGGAGCTCATGACTTCTGTTCGTTTTTACCTCATT
>JAHWFP010117920.1:47125-67050 GCA_023313725.1 Lithobius niger | reverse complement strand
AAGTGCCAAAGGTTTCAAACGGGGAGGGGGGGGGGCTGATATTTTTTTCTTGCTACCTATTAACGGAACATTTTCCAACGAAATATAGCCTAAGTTGAAGTTTAATCAAACATCAGCGAACACCCGAAGAAGATAACTTTTCATTCTCTTCCTTACCTTTTTTATGGCCCTAAATTGTATTAATGAAAGTTAATTTTTACGTTTCTTAAGGGTGGCAGGTTATTGAATACATAAAAATGATGTTGAGATTTAAATATTTTAAAAGTCAATAAATTACGATTTAAAAAATAAAATAATTCTAGGTCTATTGATTAATATGAAGCTATGTCTTAAGCAACCAGCAAATGCAGTAAAGCAGGGAAGCCTCACGCAGCCCCTGCGCATGAATACAGAAACGTAGCGAAGATCGGGCTCCAAGGTTGGTCAGTCGTTACCTTTAGTTTCAAGTGATAATGATCCTCAAGTATTCATTACACAGTACACGATTTGAGAAAGTGTGACGTCCCATTAACTCTCAAAAAGGACTCTTTTATGTTAACAATTAAGGAAAAGCACGCACGTATTGGTCCTCCATGGTTAGCGTTGCTAAAATAACTGAGAACCAAGGTCTAGGTAAATGTAGCCAATTTTGGTGGTACCACTACATTATGAGACTTTACCAATCTTAGCAGAGGGATGAGAAAATACTTGATAGCAACCGATAACCCATAACCTCCTGAAAAAACTTTCAGACCCTTTTTTTAGAGTCCATGGGACTCGGGTCGGTTCTCGGATTCGAACCGGCATTCTCTTGGTTTGGAGCCGACGACGCTGACCACTGGGCTGTGATTGCTCGCTTTGCTCGGGGTCCCCGGGGGCCCCTCACAAAGCTCGCGCTGGGACTTAGTTTTTCGCTGTTATACGTTGAAGGCGTACGTTCGTATCTAGGCGGCTACGGGTTAACATCATAATTATTGTTTGAAACTGTGCCATAACAAAGAGATCTGTTTTTGTTTCGTGTAGTGCATTAGACATTACAAAAGAAAGTATTGTTTGGTTGTTTTGGGTTCGTTTTACCAGAATAGTCATCATGCATTTCCCACGACGATTTCTCATATGTAATTCATTAAAATTGTAGATTCCGTAAATAAGAAATGGACTTAATGATGGACACATTAAAAAGTTATACACAGCCGTTAACAATGATGTGTGCATTTTGGCTATCTTATTGAGGAACGAAATAATTAACTGGCACTGTCTGTCTATCCACATTGTGTTTCTTTCCAAAACAATATACAAAAATATATTTAATACGAAACAAAATACAATCTCTCAGGTAACTTCAACATATTTACAACACATTTTACTAAGTTTACGCTTTTATAACAAGGTCCAATTCGTTGGTCTTGAGAGTTTCTTCTTCTTCAACTTCTTGTTGCGAACTAGCAGGTTCGGCCCAAGGTTGTATTTCGCCACTTCCTAGACACAAGTAGGTAATTGCTCCCAACACATACATGCCAGCTGCTATCAAGAATACCGCCATCCACTCACTACGAGTTCCCTGAAAGAGAAGAAGTTCCTGTTCACAACTAAGGAATAAATTGATAACTGGTAGAGTGCAGCACTCAGAATAGTAGTGCGACTAGGAGTTGGATTTGGGATTTACGGTCGAATGGCGTCGCACTTCTGGTTAAATTTGGTATAAACAGAAATAAATACGTCCAGGCTGGAAATCAGTTGCATCTGGGGTTTATTTGTATGGCATGGTGGGATGAAGGAAGTTAGAAGGCTTGCCACGACTTACAGCATTTCGGTGGTGGATGTTATTGAACGTTCGCCTAAAAACCTTTTAGACTTTCCTTCAGAAAAGTAGTCCTAATTTTAAATAGGCCCGACCTGCATAAGGCCAGAAGAGCAGACCCTAAATCGGTCCGCGTTGGTCGAGCAAAAGTAGAGAAGAGAGAAAAAGAACCAAAGGAAAGCCTAGCACGAGAATTTAGATTCACGCATGCGTGGGAAGCCTTTCACACAATTTTATATACAATATTTTACATTACATTATTTTCCAGTTGGCACAAGATCTGCTCCAAGTTTGGAGCAAAAATAAATCAAATTCGTGAGTAAATGTCAAATAAATAGATGCACATCTCTGAAAATAGTATGAAGGGAAAGATGGAAATAAGTTAACAATGAAAATCAAACACACAAGAAATATTGTAGTGTATATAACATTCTGGTGTACATATTTAACGATGGCTTTATTTTCTTCTCATTTTTAAATCATTTACTGCCTTTATTATCGATCTGAACATGATGGAACATCATGCAAAATTCATTTTTCCTTAGGTTTAGATGAGAAGGAGTTGCTCTGAAACCATAGATATTATGGCGAATCCAGTGATCGGTTGGAGGTACAGCTGCACCCCACGCTTCAATTTGGGACGTTCTCGTGCCCCCCCCCCCCTCCATGGCTCTACTGGCGGCTGGCTCAGTGTGCCTCTGGTAATACGTTAAACCCACCATGCCCACTAGTCTAGAACCTCCACTGTATAGATAAAAGTACTGTATCCTATTGAGAAAACTTAAATCTGTGGTTGAAGGGTACAAGTAAAAAATGGGGCCTCCTGACCGGCAACTAAAACCACAAGTACAAACAAGGTCACGATTTTAATTTTCAACCGGTTAACTGCCGGTCTTGGTCACAATAAAAATGATTACAGATTGAAAATTAAAATCGTGATCTTGTTTGCACTTGTGGTTTTGGTTGCCGGTCAGAAGGCCCCATTTTTTACTTGTACTGTATCCTACTTCATTGTCTGGCTGTTGACCGGCGACTGTAACTCACCAACTTCCCAATATGTGTGCAAAATACTTCGTGAAATCTGCATGCGGTACTTTCCAAATTAGGGGGGAAATTTGGAGAGTATGTACAGGGCTAGATCAGAAAACTCGCAATCAATTGCAGGCGCGCAGCACAGTTAATAACAGTACTTGACTGTTTATTACATGTAGGTAACACAAGCTATACTAGGCACAAGTGCAGTAACGTAGTACGTCCTCATGCAATCAGGGAGCAGTGGGTATAGGTCATTTCTTCAATGCTTCCACCCAACATCACTTCTACAGTAATAGGGTTGGTTTGTTAATAAACTGTGAGACACTCTCACAGTGCTTACCGTTCAAGTTAAGCTTTGTACACTATAGTTTGGAAAATGTTTGTTAAAAACGTTTAAATGACGTTGTGCTTCAGTAGACATTTATGTTTGTTTCCAGCATGTTTTAAATATCACATAAAACCTAAGCACAAGAGAGAAGATTTGTTTCTAGGTGACCACTGGGTATCTCTTCATAGACATGTAATTTCTTCCATATAATAAGTTTTCTAAAACTAACACGGAGTCTTCATAAGGTAAAAATGAAGCTATAAAAGCACAGAAGGAAAGCAGTGAATTAAAACAAACGTTACCTTAAAATTACATAAAGTACCCACCACACACTAAAACATGGGCAAGCCACCATTGTACAGCTAATCAACACAAGGGGATCACGGTCTCATTAACTTTGATTATTACTTTTGTATAAACTAGTCCAATCTTCCATGTTATCAGCACGCTTGTATAAAAAAATATATATATTCAAAGTTTCATCATCATGATTGCCCTGGAGCTTATTGTTGTGTAATGACGGCTTGTCTCTGCTGTGGTTTTGGAGGGTTGCTGTTCACAAATTTTAAGGTGACGCTGTGTTTAATGCCATACTTAAAGGTTCTACCTTTCATACTGGCTGTCCTGAGTGACTTAGTTTTGTTACAATACGTCGAACTTATGTAATATGTACATGCTGCAAATGTATTCATTTTTTCCTGTTTTGTTTCTCTGCAATACAGACTTGTTACATTCACTCAAAGCGCATATGCCATGCGATGACAGTGTTCAAAACTGCGCTAATTTCAAAATTTCTGTTCAACATTTGTTGCTCAGCGTATTTTCAGCTAACTCCTTCCACTGTTGTTAGTTGTGCCTTTGCAACTCATTGTCTTCCTCATGTTTCTGTTTTTGTTGTTTCGAAGTGCCGCTCCTACATCTGGCTGCTTGTAAACTGCTGGTGAGTTTGAACTTCCCGCACTTCACCATTAATCTCTATAAGGTCTGCTGGGGCCCCCAAACCCCTACAAAATCTTGCTGTAAAGGGGAGATGACCAGTGGTCCATCTAGAAATTGTCCATTATTACATACAAATGTTCCCTATCGTGTGTAGCAGATTGGCTTGTGGATATTAAAAAATACACTGAAACAAACACTGAAACCTGCTGAAGCACAATTCATAGTTTGCTTGCTTAACAACCACTAGAAAAGTGAGCCAGTGCTCACTGGAAAACATCATGAATGCAGAAGGAAGTTTTATGTGCACTGCACTTGTGCGCAGATTGTGTTATCTAAAATACATGGAATAAATTACATGTCTACGAGGGACAGCTAACCAGTGGTCAATTTTCATTACTGCTTATCCTCATAGTACCCATTTAGAAATACAAAATTTACGGTTGTTACTTCGAGAGTTTTTGACAAAGCTTTCACGGTCCAATGCCGTTACGCTCATTCTCTTAAAGAAAATACTAACTATATTTTGCAAATTTTCGAGTTTTTCCAATGGCAAAGATGTTATCTCGTCACACAATTGTATTCATCAGGCATCCACTTCGTCTCTTGACACCTTGGTGTTTCACGTTCGCGCCATGTTTTTTTTTCCGGAAGAGGCCATAGACTTTCATATGTAGCAGGCCGTCTCCATCTGCTTTCCAGTCTTTCAGCCAAGTCTCTCCTAACAAGATACTGAATTGCAGGGTTGGTCGGTGCCTGAATGCTCATTAACTCCTGGTTGTTCTTGACATGTTCCTAAATAGTTAGCGATTCTAGCCCTCTGAGATGCTATACCGTGATGAGTTTGACACCAGTAGTGTCCTGGTGCTTTCCCAATCAATTTGGTGCTGTGTGTTCATGTGGTGAACCTCGATGCCATTCTCTTCTCTCCTTCCTCTCGTATTGGCCATATGCTGTTTCAGACAACTGCGCACAACCTTTATCATCTCTCCCACGTAAACGGCATCGCATTCACCACATGGCACACAGCACAGTCCTTCCTGTGCATTCTCAATCTTCTGCAGGAAATCCTGTTCCGCCACAGGTACCCATTTGATGGACTTGGTAATAAAGGTAAAGTGCCAGAGCTCATACAAACGTTTCGTTTCATGGCCTGCTTTTACATTCAAAAACAAGTAACCTTGGGTCAGTTTTCAATACCCTTTAAATCATTTATATCGATTGGAAATTTGCTACGTAGGTCGCCAAACATGTAGTAACTTGAGGTGGAAATGTGTAGCATTATTATTATTATATGAATATAAATTTTCTTAGAATGATGGGGGAGTTGCATGATTTTTAAGCTATTCAAGTTGTTGCATTTCTTCCGATGTAACACGGCACACCAAAGTACGTATATTTCTGTAGATATATCCAATCCAGTTTACACACTGATTTACACTGCCGATTTTTTACATTCTTTTTGACGTTACTGGTTTTAATTACGGTTATTCTGGGTTCTTACATTTGGTGTTAGAAGTCCAACGAGGTTTGGCGATAACACTCCTGGCAATTGGCCAAACATGTTACTTATTCCCATTAAAATGCCAACATATCTGGGAGCAATATCAACGTGATTGTGAAAAAATCCACCTAGAGAGAAAATGCCAGCATTAGAAACACTACGCACAATGTCAGGCTAAGGTTTTTCACGCCACAGTGCATTTAGCAGTTTGCATGAACTGTGGCTTACAAATTTAAATTATCCACAAACCACTTTCAGAGTTCGCACAGAAATTTGAAAATCGTAAAAATAATTAGCTTTAAATACTATAATGCAAAGCCTCGCATGCCTTGAATTCTAGAAATAAATACAAAAAAGTTAAAAATGCCCGTGAAAATGCTAGTGGATCAAAGTGTTTTTTTTTTTGGTACATCTGCCTATAATTTATGCCCAAATATAAAATATAAATTGCTTTGTCTATTGTTTATGTTTTTTTTTTTTTTTTAAATTGCTTAATTTCGCACTGATGGCTGTATGAGATATAGTATTACACATTTCAATTGCTTGGCAGTGCTGGTGCAGGCACCAATACAAATAACATAAAATAACATTTTCCCACACAGGGTGGGCAGGACTTGGAAGGTGGTGAGCCACTGATAGCAATCCTGAGATGGGTTTTGGTAGCGTGGCGGGATAGACAAAATTATGGACGTCGCTTCCAGATATTGTATACTTGCCAGTGTGGGACTTGCAGACTTTATTGTAGATGAAATTCAATTACGGTATATACTAATCAGAATGCCTTGAAAAAATTGAATTTTGGCCATGCAAAGTTGTACGAACCACGAAAGGTCGAAAAGCATGAAGTCGTTTTAAAATGAGAGGTTGTTCTCAATCAAATGGCTGCAGTTACTGATGATTAATGATGATTAACTAAGTCCATTTGAGTTTCCGTTGTGTAATTACTTGATTTTACTCATTATTGTATTTTCCCAGTTTGTTATATTATATTATATTGTTATATTTGCAAAAAACTAAAATTGGTTTTTATATGTGTATGTGTTCATATTAAACACTACCTACGGCCCCTCTCCATACTGCTAAGCAGTAGGGCTTCAACATTTGGTCTCGCAGGTAGCAGGTTGAAACGTGAATTCCCTTCTCAGGCAGTCTGACATTTTAAGTCCAAAAGAAAGCAGAAGTTGGGCTACAAATAAAATGTCAGATAAGGCCATGCAAAGTTAAAAAATGGTTCTCGGGCACTGAAAGTTGAAAACTGATGAGGGATGAGGCTTTTTTTTTTTTGAAAGGCTGCGGTTCCGAAGAAAGAAAGTTTAAAACCTACGAGAAGATGACTTTTTAAAAAATGTTTTTTAACACATTTTATAGTTTAAAAAAGTGCCGTTTTCATACTGAATTTAAAAAAAAAATGGTCAGATTGCTTCAACACAGCATTTAAAAAGCCATTTTTCGGAAATTTTAATTCTCAGCAAGCATAGATCGGATTTCAGAAACCCCCCAAAAAAATTTAATGCGAAGCTTTTTTGACGATGAGATGGATTACGTAGCATTGATACAACAGTAGTGATCAGACTAATGTTGACTTTGGAAAAGTCACTAATAAATGCCGCGTCAATTATTTTTATTTCTTGCAAAATAATCGATTAGGGAGGGCCTGAGAACCATTTTTTTACTTTGCATGGCCTAAGTAGATTTTTTTTATAAATTTCTTGAAGCTTTACATCGTCTGAAGCAAAACTGCTTTTGTAGATCAACTGAATTTTGAACATTACTAGACATATTTGAAGGAAAAGTAAGTCCAGCAAGGGTAGGAGCAAACTGTACCATCTAAAATTCAAATTTAAAAAAAAAACTGTTATTTACGTTGAGTACTTGCTTGTTTCTTACCAGAATATGCAAACATTGTAAATCCCTGACAAAGACAAAGCACAGCCACCGCAGTGTACCGTTTTTGGCAGGTAAAAAACGAAACTGTGATCATGCACACGACAGGTATACTCATTCCTGAAAGATAATAGAAATAGAAATTAGTAGTCACAACAAGTTTAGCTACTCCGAAAAACATCGTAAACAGAGTCCAAACTAACTTTAAGGCCTGAGGAAGCTAGTAGTTGACTATCGAAAATTCGCTAGACAGTGTGAGTGAGCATTTTTCTAGTGACTTTTGTTCGTTTTAAGTTTAACTATGTGATTGGTACAATAACAGCTAGTGGCCACTATGAATATACTGTGTTAAGTGATTTAAAGAAACTGAAAGAAATAAACCGGTTACCGGTGTTTTTAACTAAAAGAAAATGGGAAAGTGGACTTTTTAAATTAAAACAGAGGAAAGCAAATAAATTATGTAGTAGACCTCCATTCTGAGACCCATTTTGATTTGCTACAACTCTCAGTTTGACATTTGTTTGTCCTTTAGACAAAAACTACAAAGGAACGCGTGAAAGTGTCTCCAGGATACAATTACGTGTTTTTTTTAACAGCTTAGTGGTTGTTGTTATATACCGGGGTTCCTGTAATGCTCCACAAATTACTTATTACGTGCTACACATATAACGATAAGGTCTTAAAATTACCTCACGTATATAAAAAATAAGTCACAAAGTAAAGGGTAAACAAAACAAACAGTCTGCATTAAAGACTGACCTTGTTAGCCCTTTCGCACCAATATACTACTTTTAGAGCATACCACTAACAGAAGTTAAAAATAAACTAAGTCCCAACATGCACCACGAACGTTGTGAGGGGGTGAGGGTCCCCAGGATTCATCGAACAACGGGAGCAAGTGGTTAACGTGGTCAGATCCCAGCAATCGAATGCCGGGTCAAATCGGGACCAATTAAGGCGCATACGAGACTTGACAAAAAAAAAGTTAAAACGTTGTCTATTGATGCGAAAAAGCTTAGGAAACAAGATACACAAATCTGAGAAAGAAAGAAACAACAACTGCCTCGACTGGGACTCGAACCATGAATTCCGGCTGACTCACATAATTTCGAGACACTAAATGCTTGAACACAAAAATTTGCCCTTTCTCAACCAACTCTTACATTTAATAGCACACAGTAGCCTCAGTAGTCAAAATTGGGGAGGAGGGCTGAGACTCCTTCTCCCCCTCCCCTCAACTAACCAGTCACTGTCGGGGAAAGTGCACCTTCGTTGGTAGGGCGAACCACCAAAAGCAAAACAAAATAAAAGATCCACAAAAGTTCTCCACTCTCCACCCCCACCGTAAATTCCTAGATCTGCCACTGTGACAGCTATGAACAAATGGCAATATGAGCTTCTACAGCCTATGTACTGGAGCATACATATAGGCATTGAAGAAAGCATTAAAATATTCTAAACTCTATTATTGTCTTTCTAATTCTTGGCTATAAATGCACAATAACAGTAGAAAACAAAAAAATTTAGGTAAGTGAAAGATTTTAATCACGAAGGCTTATCATTGACGTAGTAAAATGAAAACTTTGAAAGTAAGAAGAATGCTTTAATCTAGCTTTAAAAATTGAATTCTTGTGTAACATAATACTGTTCTATAGCCGTATACCAAGCATTTGAACCATTACACTCCTTCCATACAAAGATTGGCATTTCAACTCCCATTCGGGCATTTTGCGTCTACATTAACAAAAATGTGTTTCTTGATTACTTTCACACACAATAGTTTCACTTTACAGTAAGCAAACGACGTGACAACTAGTTAGGTCTTACCAGTAGTAGTAAATACTTTTCTCAATGTAGTTAGCGACAGTGCATTTCGACGCAACAGCCAATCGGTCAACTTTCCACTGAAGAGCCCAACACACAATGAGCATAAATATGGCAGGGCAGATAAAAACCCATTCTGGAAAAATATTAAAAAAACAGTTGACACTGCTTGTTGAAGGATGAAACACAAAATAACTAAGAATGTTAATACTAACATTTATAATAATTAATGTTGATATAGACATTTATGGTTATTAACATTGGTGATCACATTTGAATTAGTTCTTAGCCTTTAGTCATCTAAGCCATTTACAGTGATGGTGCTAGGGATGGCCCGGGCAGGCCATAACCTCGCCCGGGCGGGGGCCCCCCCCCAAATATTACACGCCCTTACCACCGCCTCCCCCGATCCCAACACTCTTGTCATCACTAGAAAATAAAATTTAAAAAAGACTTGCAGGTTAACTTGAAATCAAATGAATACACTGAACTTTTATTTTTTATTTTAATTGTTTATTTGGGTGCAAGGGTAGCCACGACGAGCACGGGTGCGTCAGATTCGATAGGCGTCTTGGTCCCGGCTGTATATCTCTGGCTTCTTACAGACCCGGGTTCAATCCTAGTAAAGGGAAGTGTATATGTACAGGTTTTTCTCCGGTTATTTCCCACCAGTTGCACGAGGGTTTCCTCCCCCATACGGCAAAAAACAACCGAAATGATGTCGCTTGGGCCTTCAGAAAGCTCTAAACATATTGGCCGACAACTTCTATTTTATTCTTTTTATTTTTGTAGCAACTTTGCAGTATATATGTAGCTAAATTTATATTGTGTGTTTATGGGGAGTATTTTACAAAAAATGGACTTTATTTAAGTTTATGTTACGTTCAGGTTAAATTACACAGAATAAAAGTCCTTACATGGCTGCCTTGAAAAAAAGGTCATTGGACATTCGGTTTCCAGATGTGCCCTCTGCCGCACCCCCCCCCCCCCCCCATCCCCAAACAGTTTAGTTCTGCTGCCGTCACAGGCCATTAGGTATAGAGGCATTAAAAAGATGGATGCGTCTACCAACTATTAACCATGCTTTATTAACTAACCACCCGCGGGCCCCGGCCCCCCACCCAACAAAACCAGCTTTAAATGCAGCAGTAAGGTTTCACGTGGATTATGGTAAAAAGCCTACTATATACAGGGTGGTCCACAAAACTGACGACCCAACATTTTCTAAGTCCAACTTTTCTAGTTAGTACCAGGATAGGACAGAAATCAAATCTAATGTAACAGGAAGATTTCTGTCCTCTCCTGGTTCTGAGGGATGCTAACTAGAAAAGTTGGACTTAGAATATGTTGGGTCGTCAGTTTTTTGTGGACCACTCTGTATAATATCTGTATAATATAAAAGTTTGTTCATGGTCCTTTCCTGTTTTGACCCTAGTTTAATTAAACCATACTAGCTGATCCCGGCGTAACATATGCCGTTCTAGCAAACAGCCACCTCCTCACGCCCTCCACCGCAAACCCCCCCCCCCCCCCACACACCTCTCCTCGCGCTGGAATACAAAGGCTGCTCTCGTTTTTGGCCAGATGTACTGCTCGCTTCTGGCCGGACGTCATGATCCCTTACCATCATCATTAAGTCTGCTCCTAAACGAAATAGCGAAATATATATAAAAGCGGGTTCGTTTTTGTTGTCTATTTATATTTATGCTTCTCGGTTTAATTCTTTCCATACACAAAAACGAAAATGTAATCAATTGTAAGAATGGTGGTCTTCAAGTCAATGTTGTAAATTGCGAGTTTACGTTGCAAAACTCAAGTGAGACAAGTTCTTGTATGACTATGGGTTAGACCCATCTTTTATCATTTGGGAAAATGTAGTGGATTTTTCAATAGGTATTGTAGGTAAATATGCCTTTCGCAAAGAATTCAGATATGCATGAGACTGTTTTACAAAATTACAGACGAACACCTTACAATACAGTTTTGCTTGATATTCTATGTAATAGGCTATCTGAAACTGGGAATGCACATTGGCTGACATGCGAAATTGAATCTCGTGTTAAAACAATGCTATTGTAAGAATTGAAGATGATTGAACTTGTTATGCATTAACAGTAAATAGAAACGACAAAATTACATTAATTAGTGTGATAGTTCCTCTAAGTGGCAATACTGTTTTTGTTTCTTTTCAAGACCTTTGAAAAGAAGCTATGCCAATAGCCGATTCCAATTGAACGAAGGTGAAATTAAAAGGCCTTCAAGTTTCTTCATATCACGTCGACCACACGGTTTGTACGAAAGTTTATTCAAGTTTCGAGTAAATACGTTTTTAGCAAGTGCGTTTTCTAACTTGTTGACGTTAGCACGGTGTTGGCCGTTTCGCACAGCGCCTTTAGGTTGCCGGCCAATATCTGATCAGTCTCGACTTGGCATTTTCACCACGAATGTCACGTTCGCACACACTAGGTGACAACACAGAATACGCATTCATTTAGGACTATGTACAAATTATGAAATCATTGGAGCAGTAGTTTTACGTGATACAAATTTGAGCGCTATACGTACAGCCATTTTTGCACCAGCATATTGCTGACATATTGTTGAACCAGGAGACGTATTGTACGCAATAGTAGACTGCTAGGGATCACTGAAATATGGAGCGCCGCGATTCCCACTGGCTTATCATGATACAGTTTTTTGGTGATTGTTCCTCAACCCCATATCTGACGTCGAGTTTTTTCTCGGGGTAATCCTTGTGTGTGCATGGCAATGACCATGTCCAAAATTTAAAATCATTTGGAGCAACAGTTTTTCCGTGATCCTGTCACAAAGTTTGCTTTGGAGTCCTCTAACCCTTTATAGCCTGGCGTCCCTTTAAATGGACGGCTACTGAACGGCAAAAAACCAAGTTCCAACGCGCAACGTGACCTTTATGAGGTGTCTCCGGGAAACCCGAGTAAAGCGAGCAGCAACAGCCCAGTGGTCAGCGTCCTCATCTGCAAACCAAGTGAATGGCGGATCGAATCCCGCGACCGACCCATCTATCGTATGGGACTAAAAAAAAAATAACCAGTTTGGCATGGGCATTAAAGGGTTAATAGTTCGTTTTGTTTGTTTCGCTCTAATAATCCAAAACACTTCAGTTGTTTTTTTTTACATGTGGAGTGGGTGAGTATTTCATTAGGGAAATCTTTCAACGTTGTGTTCTCAGATAAGCCACTAATTTAATGCATTACAAAGGCCACAAAGTCTTGATGGTTGCAGATTATTAAAACCTTTGTTACCCTTGTTTGGGGAGTTTGGGGAGTCCTCACTTCTTATGAGATTTTGTTTTTGTGTTTCGTGAAAGTTACAGCTCAAGGGAATAAATATAGTTTCTTAACTTATTCAATCCAAGAAGCAAGTTCGCAATAAAACAGGAAAAAATAGGATTGAAATGTTCTTGGACCCACTTTCAAGTTTTGTGAAGCTTTCAGAGATCTTAAAATGACCCTGTTTACATACTAACGTATAAAGCGCACCAACACACTAAAACATGCAAGTTAACACTTGAACTTCAATACAGATGAATAAATTAATATTGTACGGGTTTGAAGATCTTTTAGTCTTTGAGCCACTAAATCAACTTCAATGTTTTGGTTCTGTTACATATGTGCACTCACTATGGTCATCCTAGTGTAAATTTTAACATCAATTTAAAAATGTTTACATCAGTTTACGACTTATGGAAGCCACACATTATGGGAAACAAATAATTATATCATGTTTATGGTACTTTAGATTAATTTTATCACAGTGTTTATGCCATGATTTTTTTACCTACCAGATGCTGTACGAATAAGATTACAAGTTTTGCAACAGTGATTACCTGTTTGATATCGAACCGAAGGACTTCCTTCATGTAAAGAGGCAAATTGATAATGAGAGTGTAATTGCCCCAGTTGGCAGCAAGATGTGCCACTACAATGGCCCACACAGGTCCAGAACGAATTATTGGCAACCAAGGCACAGCCTTAGACTGAAATAACAACAATAACATTTATGAGCTAGTGCGCATCTAATTGTCATGAATAGCTAAACAAAAAACAAGGGGCTACAGCGACTATCTAGTCGCATTGGTCTTCTGTACAGTTCCTCCACTTCCAATGTTGAGGCGCACACATCTATCATGCACTACAACAGCTATCTCTATTATATAATCTAAAAAAAGTAACCATCAGAATTGCCCGTTACAAATGTGTTAGCTTTTAAGCTTATTTTACGTTTTACGCATAATTGTCAGCGTTTAGGCCTATTTTACAACTTTAATTTTGTAAGTAGCAACTAACGGAGATTTGGATTGTATACAGTAAGCCTATTCATTTTTGCAACACGGTATGCCTACGCGCACAGAGTTACAGTGTTACAACGTAATGCACAACGTAGACTAATGTAGATCAGTGGTAGTAGGGAAGGGACAGGAGAAACGCTGCAGCAGCGACTCGTAGCAACTATTGACGTTGCCATGGTAACGTGATTTTAGATCCAATTTTCATTTTTGAGGTGTAATTTTTTTAACAGCAGTTTTAGTTTCGTAAGTAGCAGATAGGCCTAATGGAGAATTTGGTTTGATCGTAAGCCTAATCATTCATGCAACAATGCGACAAGACTCTTTTAAACGAAGCTAAAATGTTTTTGTTTTTACGACTGCGTTAACACAAATCTTTAGGATTTCAATTCGACGATGAAATGTTATTATTTAATTTAGTTACGTCGAAGAAGTCTATTAGCTATAAGGAGGCAACGATGTTTTAATTTGCCATGTTATTTAACTAACTTTTGACACTGAATTGAACGTTGTAAACGGTGGTCGTCAATTTCTGGTACCGTTGAAAAACGCGACGGATGGACGGACGAAGTCGTTGCAATAGTCTTCTCAGCCGGTACGGCTGTACAGAAGACTAAAAGCAAACACATCCTATAGAATAAGTACAGCATTAGCTAACAAGTGCTTGCCTTGTGCTGAACTTTACATTGTGCATTGTGCAAACTAGAAAGTACTATTCACAATAATAACTTTAATAAATTTTCTTTAAATTGTGTCGTGTATATGGAATGAAAGTGGCCAAGCTTTGACAAATTTATTTAGAAGAAAGTGAAGTGAAGTAAAATGCAAAAAAAGGGGCATTTGACACAGTCAAACGTAAAGTGTATACACTGCCATTTCAAGAATCTATAATGGTAAACTGGAAATAAGCATTCATCGAACATATACACTAGAAATGACATAGTACAGTAAATCACCTTTCTGCACTTAAGTTTCATTCAAGTGACGTGATCAGGATTCGAACCAGCGAACCACTTCATCACCACATCACTACCGTACCGCTTTACCGTAATGGCCACCCGTCAATGTCTTTATAAAAATGCCAGTGGACAAGTTGCCATCTCAAGGAACACAACAAAAACACATTACCACCTTTGAAGAACACAAATTGGTCCTACTGTTGAATTTTCAGTGATACTCCGTCCACCTTCATCAAAAGTTGTGCGAGAAAATAAATTTAAAAGTCACATCACAGCATCGATTTTTTTCCAATGTTTAAACTCCCGCTAGTCTGTCAAAAGGAGTATCGGCGAAAATTCAAGAGTAGGACCAATTTGTGTTCTTCACTAAAGGTGGTAATGTGTTTTCGTTGTGTTCCTTGAGATGCCTTTTAAATACCACTGTGGCTGCTGGTTGCCGGTGTTTTCGACAAGTGGCCACATCGGTAAAGGCAGCATGGTAGTGATGTGATGATGGACTGGTTCACCGGTTCGAATCCGGGTCACATCACTTGGATGAAACGTAAGTGCGTAAAGGTGACTTACTATACTACATTATTTCTAGTGTATATTTTTGCTGACGGCTTATTTCAAATTGACCTTTGTATTATTTACAGTAATTTATTTCTACATATTTCAAAGAATCTACACTTACAATTACATTACAGTACCACATTCTTTATTAACTGGCTGGTTGTTGTTTCGTACCTTCCCATCATCCCTGTGACTGTGTAGCACTCTTTGCAAATATGCCTTTTCGTCTACTGATATACGTGGGTGTCTACTTGGCGTGTCATACACTAGATACACCATTGCTATTACCCATACCAACCCTATGGTACC
This sequence comes from Lithobius niger, assembly GCA_023313725.1. Lineage (NCBI taxonomy): Eukaryota > Metazoa > Arthropoda > Chilopoda > Lithobiomorpha > Lithobiidae > Lithobius > Lithobius niger. Next base: position 51,612 of record JAHWFP010117920.1, on the reverse strand, counting down.
TAAGCAATGTCAAAATCCAACATTAATGCAATCACGCAAGCAAAATAATGATAGAGATGTTGAAATAAATAAATAACGGTTCGACACATAATTCCACAGTAAACGAAAGATAAAATTCAGTGAATTTGAACGCAGGTAATCACGATCTCATCAGGTATCATTACGAGGATATGCAATATTGCTGACAATGAAATTACCACATGTGTATTTATTTACAACTGTAAAAATTTACCCAAAGTTTTGTGAATTTTAAAATAGGGTGTTAACGTTCTTAATTTCCCTGAGCCTATGCAAATTCACCTACTGCTCCATTGAACAAAATGGTGAATTAAACAGTGATTCAGACTTGCTTACATTTTTCAAAATCAACACTTCACAGCATATTGTGTCGCAACACTTCTACGGAGCTGAACGGGTGTTACTTGCTTGCTTGCATCTGAAAGTAGTAACGCGTCAACATCATGCACTAACGTGGGCCGTGACAATTAGACGCGAACCAGGTAAGTGTGGGCAACAAAAATTAAAGATTGCTCGTTAGGCAATGCAAGAGGTGTTTTGTGTCCTCGAATAGGCATACGTTGGTTTGGGCTTTTAAGGTATTTGTGCGACCACTGCTGGAGTATGCGAGCCTGGTATGGTCACCTTACCTCCTTCAGGACATTGATAAGTTAGAATCTGTCCAACGGTATTTTACGCGTTCATTGCGTTGCCTGCGCAACAGTTCTCCTGGCCAACGTCTGAGGTTACTTGCCTTGAACCGCTTGAGTTGAGGCGCCTGAAGGCCAACCTGATGTTGACGTTTAAAGTTCTTCATGGTCTGTTGCCTGTGGAATTGCCTTTTTTTTACTTCTGCACTACGTATATTACTAGGGGCCACTCTATGAAACTGAGGGTCCCAAGTGCAACTTGGACTGTCGTAAATTTTTTTTTGCAAGTCGGGTGGTAGCTCTTTGGAATTCCCTCTCCGAGGCTGCAGTCTCTGCTCCGCGCAGAGAGTTTTTCGGCGGGAGTTGAATTGTACAGACATCTCGAGTTTTCTGAAAAGATCTTATCTGTGATGCCGCATTGCACTTTAGTGGGACCAGTATCAGAGGATGCCCCCGCAACCCTTCTGGATCCTTCCCTCCTAAATGGAGGAAAACCGTTCTATTATTATATATTATATTTTTATTATTAAGAGTGGGTGTACTTTATGCCATTCTTACTTAATATGGTCGCTAATTTATTTTATTGAAAAATAATATTGGAAAGGGATTGGATCTAGTGAGGCTCAAGTTACAGTAAATTAGAAAGGTGAGACTGTAATCATGAATCTGGAAGTAAAAGGTAAGGACAAAGAATTGGCACCAATACACAACTATACTTCAAATATGTGATATTAACCTTGTTCGCTTTAGCTGCTGTCATAAATGATGCTGCGGCATGCAGCTGGCACTTTGGTATTTCAACAGTTGTGTGCGCACGTTTTGGCCTAGTTGTCTGCCAAATATTGTGTGTATGATAATGCTTTTGGTTGGGAGCCTGTTTCAAATTCGCTGAAAGCTCGGCTACTTGTTTGATGATGCTTCCTGAGTGCAAACTTGTGTTGCGAAAGGATATCAGCAATTAAATTTACATAATGAGCACGACCAACATAACGGATTTATTGATTGCACACCAGACTGAGATGAGGCACCGTGTTTTCAAGAGAATATATAACAAATATATATAAGTATATATATATAAAAATATATATATAAGAGTATATATATATAAGAATATATAAGAGAATATATATAACACAAATATATAAGTTCTGGGTTGGTCCTTACAGGAAAACAAAACAAAATCCATGTTTACAAAATAACATCGATGGAAACTTAAATGTACGCCTTGGAACAGAACAGAGGCCGACGAGGTGTGTGACCAACGATGCTGCAGTGAGAAACAGTGAGTAATGCATCACGTGACCAATAATAAATCTTGATGTGAATGACGAGCTTGATATAAAGCCACCACAGCATGATATTATAGGGTGAAGGAGAAATAATAAAATAAACACCTGTAGTATAAAGATGTATACTTTGGTTTGGACTAGTATAGACTGACTGATTGTTTGTTATGTTTTAATAGAGCAGCGTCGTGTGACATCATATTGGCTACAAGAGAGATAGCTGCAAGGGGCACTAGATTAAAATGAAGGGTGAAACAACGGTACTTCTAGTCACGGCAATCCTTTGAGAGCGGATTTCATAGGCTTAAAAAAACGTTGGTTTCTCGAATCCCTTCTGCTGGAAGGTTGTAATCAGAAAAGAAAAGATTCCACTTGCTTAAAAATGTCAGCAACTGCCAACAAATCGATAAAAATCGCGCTTTATAGGCCTAAGAAATCCGCTCTAACAGCATTGGCTTCAGTAAAGCGGCCCTTCTTTTCCCCCTCCAGTGACCCTTGCAGCTAACCCTGTTACTGGCTCCAGCATAGAGTTATATACAATAATACTACGTTGTGTCACTGCCCTACTGTGGAAGAAATCAGTCAGTCTGGTCTATACCAAATCGTAGGATAAAGAAACCTATAAAAAATTGTTTATAGTTTGTGTAGGCATTACAGTACTGTGAGAAGATACTTTTACCATCTCTGAGAAAATAAAAGTAACATTTACTTTCGTTTACTGTAGAATCAATCAGAAATAAATTAGTATTAAAATTATAAATTAAGTACTTAATAAAAATGAAAAATGACACTATATAAAATACTAAAGTTAGAAAACTGTAACTCTTTAGCTATATAAGTTGCACATATTATAACCATTAGCAGGACTCACCTGCGATATAAAATATAGATGGCCAACCACCATCAAATCCATAATCACACAGCAATCCACTCATTGGGAAGGTCACTAAAGTACCGACTTGCATACCTACAAGAGATTTAATATTCAATCACAGGAAATGTATAAATTCACATTCAAACTTATAAACTAACAGAGAATTCATATTGTTGTTATGAAGGACCACAGCAGTAGTACTTATGTAAGCCTAACCGTGACCTTTACGTTAAATGCCAAACTTTGAAACCCTAAGATCAACGAATTTCTACTTGGGTCGTGTCATAACTGTTTCATTGTTGTTATCTTATCATTAAAATGTTGTTGTTGTTACTCTTTGCCCTCATCTGGAGATCAAACCAATGAACCGATTTTCAACTTTTATAGCTTAAAACATGTATATGATATGAACAAGACCTAGGCCCTTTTAAAAGCAATTCTAATATGACTACATTATTCTTATTGTTGATGTTCTTCTTGTTGGGGAAATTTTGCTCTCACCTAATGCTCGAACCAATGAATCAATTTTTCAATTTTCATAGCTCACAATGTAAGTATTAAAAAGGCCAAGACTGTATACAACAGTCATTTTAAGGTGATTACAATATTCTTATTGTTATTCCTGTTGCGGCAAGAAAAAATAACAGTAAAGGAATAGATACAAGAAAAAGACATGTAAGCCATCAGCTTTGCACTAATGCGTGTAAAAGAAGCTCCTACTTGACTTGTGGGATGCTGGAGATTTTTCACACACGTATAAGTGCGAGGCTGATGACTTACATGTCTCTCTCTTGTATGTGTTCCTTTAGAGCATTACGTTTTTTTAAGGCTTACATCCGTATTTTATATGGTTACGCGTTTTTTACAACTAATCATGGACATGACCACGATGTAATTCGCCTGCACTCACCTGAGTAAGTAAATGCCATAAGAAGGCCACGTTCAGATAATGGGGCCCAGGAACCGACCAGCGTATGCATTCCTGGGATCGTTGCACCCTAGAAACAAACAGTCACAAAAGCAACATTATTTATTACATTTAAAGGAGCGAGTGCCAAACCTGTGAAATAGTAGGCCAGGTGGTAGATTAGCCTAACATTAACGCTTTAATTGATACCATTGAGTAACGGTGCAAGTGACATGATTTATTGACAACACGTTAGTTTTATACAAAATGTGCGACAACTGTTCACACATACGATCAGACTGTCTATTCAGTTAATAGGTTTGTATCGACGTATCTAAGGTGCGTCCTCAGATGACGTCACAAGAGCATTCATGATTAATGTAATATGGCCCCTCTTTAAAAGAAAAAAGTTGGATTAATGTATACCCAATTTTTATGTCTTCCATGGGTTTCATTCTTGAATTTTGCATATCTGGGCGGCATTCAACTACAATACAAACTATCAGTGATTTACCCTTTTTTTTTTCCAAACCAGCTCCATAATTAAAAAGTAATTCTAAAAATGTGAAGCAATTCCGTAGCTTAACTTGTCCCTCTCTTTAAATGCATGTGAAAGCAATTAATTTTATAATATTTGTGTAAGTAGGTAATACTTAAAGAAACTTACAAAAAGAAGTGGTTCCGTCTCATGATTCATGAACTGTATGATAAAAACAAACACTTTATAACAATAAATAATAATATTTAATATAAATTTCATAACGTCACTAACC
>JAHWFP010117920.1:24509-37125 GCA_023313725.1 Lithobius niger | reverse complement strand
TTTGTTGTTCTTGCATTCTATTTACGGTAGAATAACTTACTCCAGTGTATTCTGCAGAAGCCTTTAATGAATCCTTCTTACTTTTCAAGGTACTGTTGGGGAATACATCTTGCTGATATCAACGCGCAACGAATTAGAATTACTTCCCTGCCTCGACTGTGGTTAGCTTTTCCTTGACGAAGTTTAGAACGTGGAGTGGCCACCACTTTTTTAAGCTCTGTCAGTGCGCCTTGCTGCCAGTACAGCTCACTCGATAATTTGCGTTGCATCATGGGAGGACTCAAGAAAGGACGCGACCATTATAGTAGCGAGCGAATTGTATTTTTAAATCGAAAGTGATTTTGTTCACAACGAATATTTTATCGTTCCAGTTCATTTACTCCTCCTTCAACCCCGTAACGGTAGATTTTGAGAGGTCGGAGGGGTCCGGGGGAGTAGTGTTAGCTCCGCCAGCAGGATATTGGGAGGAGTCCCATAAGCTGAAGCATTTTATGGTAGCCTGCCTGCATCTCTGCTGCATCGGGCTTATAGAGAGCACTTTTTTCACATTTATTCATCGTAACATTTACTCAGCTTCACATAAAGCAAAAAATAAAATAATAAATCGTCAATTGAACAGAAAAAAAAGTGTTTTTTTTTCTTTTTGGTTTCGAGGGGCGTTCCCTGCTTCACTGATTTTGCCAGGTCACGCACCCAAAAGAAAGTGCGATTCAAAAACGTTTTTCGTTCGTCACAATTTGGTGCAAAACCACGTAGCTGTATTGTATGTAAATTAACTTCCTGACCGTGACATTACTACGGGTTACAAATAAAACGAAATTTAAATATGACGTGTGCGCCGTATTTTCAGAGGTGTGCCTCGTAAAGAAAGGCGTGCATCCCGGCGACGGCGAATTTAGAAATCAAATTTTTTTAGGGTAGGTGATGGCGTAAACATGCACTCCTATATTATAAGACCTAGGACAACGGTGAAGTTCGAGAATCAGGAGTTGCGCCACGGGGGTGGGGCGAGCCCCCCCCCCCCCCCCCCCTTCGGGAAATAACAGCGATTGTCGTCGGGGAACGGCCCCAAGATGGAGTCTGCATGACGACATAAAATTTGTAAAATTTTGGGGGTAAAAAGCTAAAAATAAAACCTGCCGTTTTGTTTGCCGCTTAACAAAGCGGCAAACAAAACGGCAGGCTTTATTTTATAGTCCTACTGTTGCTACCTCATCACCTCCATAATTTAAGAGCTGTCTTAGTTAATGCAGAAGCGTCAACTAAATATGTACAAAACTTCATCTTAAGGATTAAACATTTTCCGTCGTTTGAATTCGTGAGACTAATGAACTGAGCGAAAATCGTGTACTGTAAGTGGATAAACTGAAAAATGATTTGCTGCGTTAGACCGTAAACGCTATGATTTAACAGGCATTTTAGCAATGAGACAGGTTTGGGATGCCAACGCCGTACCAGCTATCTCTAAAAGGAGAAGGCCCGATTTTAAAAGCCCAACGCACAGCGCGAAGTTTGTGAGGGAGCATACGGACCCCAAACAAACGAAGCAATAGCAGCCCAATGGTTAGAGTCCTGCCCTCCCAACCAAGAGGACACCAACTCAAATTTAGCGTCATAGCGTCAAACCAATACAGGGCTTAAAAAAAATTCACTGCCCGTGTACCTTTGAGGGCAAACTGTGTGTTCTTGCTATGGTTATAGCCGAAACGTTAGCTAAATTTTTACAGAACAAAACATGTTAAGCTTTCCTTCCAAGTTTTCGTCAGCTGAAGTCTGATATCAATTTACTTCATAAAAACCGAGCAATGAATCAAAATTGAAGACTAAGTTGGCGGTTTAATTTGCTATATAGCTCTTTTCCTCTTAGCTCATCGCCACCGTGATTTTAAAACTAATTATCATTTAATTCAGAAACGTCAGCTAAATATTCCACCATTTGAAAAGTAAGCAGCAATACTTTTAAAACCTAAATTATTCAGTGAGTTAACGTTGGTTTAATAATATTTTTAAATTAAATTTAAATTCGTCAGTTAATTTAATTTGTAAATGAAATGTACAAAAAAAAAACCAGAATTTTGGTCACAATTACGTTTTTCGACCTCTTATGCTAACAAATATTTACGAAAAACAACCGAAATTTGCTTCACATTGTGGTGCAAACGTGTCTTGGGAAGCCGAAAATAGGCCCTCTAATAGCATAAAATGCTTCAGCTTCCGGTGCTTTACCCTGGACCCCAGTGGGGTTCGCTCCCCATAGACCCATTAGCTCGTTTCACTTGGCCCCTACTAAGTACAACAAATTTTAACAAAAATGTTCATTTTCTTTGGGGGGGGGGGGGGGGAAAGCATTCCCCCCCCCCCAATCTGGCGTTAGCTGGCGCGAGAATTTTTTATGCAGAGGTGTTAAACATCAATTTTAAACAGTAACATTGGTTATTTTAAATGATTTCATACAACATGCTTGGATGGGTACAAATTACAAATTCACATATTTTTTGCCGGGTTAGCAGCTAGACTGTTGTCAATAATCCTTACCGTGTCAATGTGCGTCACGTTTGGGTCTGGTTGACTAGTGAATTGGCTACACTCATCGTCATCAACATCGGTTATGTTGACGTCGTCGAATGTGTGGGTCTTCCTGACCATACAAACCATGGCAAAACCCATATTAAGGCGCAGCACGTTAGTAATAAACGCGCAGAAGAATGCCATGACTGTAATACCAAGCCGAGTTGACGGGAAGAGTCGAGCTAAAGAAAGAAAAAATCACTATAAATCGAACTATTTTTTTTGAGAAACCATCCATTACCAGGAATCAGGTCTCTCGAACCAAGAGCAAGAGCTCGACCTCCAACCCAGTTAGGCCTAACCCTCCACTGCTAAAATAAAGAAAACGTTTTCAAAATGATGTGGAACCAGCTACGATTGTTCTATCAAGTCCTTTTTTTTTTGCATTCGTAAATCTGGATGTATCATCTCTCACATTACAAGAACATGCAAAGAACACTTTTTGAAAAAATGGTTCCTTAATTTAAAAAAAAAAATTCCTTTTGTTTACATTGCATCGAAAATCCATCTATTTTCACCTAAACCACTAAACATGCTGGAACCACACACAGGGGTCGTTCTATCCAAGGAATCCTCTCAGTTTTTTGTGTGCTTAATCGACGCGAAAAATTAAGGAGACGATTTTTTAAATTTTTACTGTAAGGCAAGTAGTTTTCCTGCTAGAATTTTTTTCGTTTCGGTTCTAATGTTATTCCTATGGATTATTGTCCAAGAGCCACAAGAGTTCTGAAAGCTGGTAATGTCAAAATGGCTGTAAATTATGCAAGCGTTAAAGACGCCAACCTAAAAATAATAGTATAAAAATTGTTCAGTATCGTACTCCTTATCTAGCCGGCCATCAAATAGCGTGCCCTCTGGTCTTACCTCCCCAATACAAAACTTGCTACGGATTCCCACCAAGCATCTGGCCGGTTGAAGTCGTGGTACCAATACCAAGCGCTTTCGCCAATGTAAGCGTACCAAGTAACAGTTAAGGATCAAGGAAGGGGAGGAGGGGGGGGGGGGGGGAATCGCCCCTCCACTTTAGAGGTCTGTTCCATAATGTTCCATAAATTATTTATTACATTCTACGTACAGAAGAAGGGAAAGGTCTTAAAATGACCTCACCTAATTTGGACACACGAAACCTTATACGGACACAAAATTTGCCCCTACCCTAACAAAAAAATCTAGTAGCATATAAGACTGAAAATACGGGTGATTGTGGACCTCTCCCCCCCCCCCCCCGGACCTCAGTCGGTGGGAAGAACAAATAGCCGGGAAAAAAAAGTCCTCAAGATCCTCTTGCCTCCCCCAACCTCCCAACTGAAGTACTGACCGAAAGCCTAACCCCACGACACGAAAAGTGTTCCCCAAAGAAAGTAGTGGTATTACATCCCCCCCACCACCACCAGCGGAAAAAAAAACCGATTGAACTGCTAACTGGGCACTTGGCAAAAATAAAACGTCACCCAAAAAATAAAACAAAACTACGAAAGAAGTGATATCAGAAAAAAAAACTCACAAGGGTGAAAGAACCCGCCAAATTTCTGCCAGTCAAAGTAATGATATCAGAACCACCAAGTTGCTATATGGTGTACCAACCCTAACCAAAAACTGTTCCCATTATATGTCACCCCCGCCAACGAACAACCACCAATCTAATCCCACAGACTATCAGCTCAAAGGTAGAATGAAAAAAATTGACCATTGCTGCTGGTCAAGTATTTCATTTAACGTCTGAAGTAATAGTTGGTAGAATAGTCAGTAGATAAACTAAACTAACTTATCTGTTCACTTGAAAGTTTATGTTTTACAATCAAATATAATACAACGGACAATTTATTGGAAATATAATTAATCGGCGAATATTACAAAACTTACGATTTTCTTTAAATTGTTCAAGAAATGATTTACAATTACATTTTCATCAGGACCTCACGATCAATACTTTCATTTAAGCAAACACAACCAAAAGGAGTGATATCATACAAAACCTCATAGGGGTAAAGACCTCCATCATGTTGTAGCAATACAAAGTAGCGATACAAGACTGTCAAAAGTGTGTAACGTACAAAACCCCAATAAAGAAACAAAAATAAAATAATCAAGTTTTCGCCATATAAAGTAGTGGTATCAGAGCCAAAATGGCTGCCACCAAGTTTGTGGTTCGGAACTGCGATCACTCAACCTTAACTGACACCTCAGCGATTGTCAGTTAAGCTTGAGTAATCACAGTTCGGATCACAAACTTGGTGTAGCCTTTTTGGCTTTGATATCACTACTTTATATAGCGAAAACTTTTTTTGTGTGGCCCTTATTGGGTTTTAGTATGATATCACACTTTTTGGCAGTCTGATATCACTACTTCATATTCCGAAAACTTGATGGTTCCGTTTTTACCCTTATGGGGCGTTTGTATGATGATGATTGTATGAACATCAGTGAATTAAAACAACGTGGGAGCAGAGCTTGCATAACTCCACGGGTTCTGTACAGAAGCAGGATGGCGTACGGCGCGCGTCTCGCGCTACCCTTGTCAGTTATTTTCGTTGTTGAATTATTTGTTTGGCCTCTGGGGCCCACAGATGGAGGGTGTCAATCTGAAGCTTAAACAAACCATATTTTAAATATTTCTTGTGGACCAAGTAAAACTATATCTACTCCTTACACCGTGCGTCTGTGTGTGAACACATAAACGTATTCTAATGAAATTTGGTAGGAGTAGTCGTTGCTATAAGGCATAGAATGTGTATTTGACTTTGCGATGAAAACATTTTTTGGGATGGTGGGGCAAAATTAGAGGTAGAACACTGGGCAGAAATCATAAAAGTGGAACACAAGGCAGTAATCATATCGGTGAAGTGGCTACGACAAATAGTCGGAATTAAATTTTCTTCTTGAGGGGGTGGGGGCTAGCACGGTCTACTATTTGCAGAACTTCCTACTTGTAATCATAGTACTGTGGTTTACTTGGTTTACTAAAAACTCGGCTGACTTTAAAAATATTGAAGTTTATTATTTTTTTTACAAAGTTTCACTAACCGCAATTGGTCAATTAATTCTGACGTCGCCCAATGATTATCGAGGAAAATTACAGTTGTCCGCCTGGTCTGTTTTTCAGTAGTAACGAGTTATTTATCAATCGGGCAGGGGTGGGATGGGGGGAAGATGTGGCGAAAATGAGGAGGGGGGGGGGCTAAAAAAATTTTTTGGGGGGAGGGGGAATCAAAACAATTTCACTAACACCAAAGGGGGGAGCATACATTTTTTTATATTTATGACGACAATCCACCAGCCCACCCCCTTTAATAAATAATGAACGGTCCCTTACTGAACCTCGACTCCGGGCACCATTGCGTAGGTGATATTCGTTAATTGTGTGGTGCTGTCTGGGTGAAATTAGTTAAAACCTGCGCACCGCACATATCTGATGCTTCCTGCCTCGGTTCCGGTATTGCCAATAACTTTCCTGCATCCTTGTTTTAACCTTGCTACGGAAAAAACAAAACGTGTAACCGGTAATAGGCTATTTGTTAGCTTTAGCTCTGCCTGACAGGAGTTCACACGTACAGGCATGAAGAGAAATGGAACTGCATTTACAGGCAATTGAACCAACAACCTTCGCTACGAGGCGGCGTGTTTGTTTATTTATCGTAAACCTACAGTTACATTTTTAAAAAGAACAACAGCCGCTTATTGTTGTCGGGAAGTATGAGGAGGGCGGATAGAAGCAAAGCCAAACCCCAGCATTACCCTGGGTCGAAGGATTTCGCACTATGGTAAAAGATCAGAAATCCCTGGAATTCCCTAGTAATCCCCGAAAATCTTTGGGCAGCCTTGGAAATCCCTGGAAATCTTGGAAATCACAATATTACTGAACACCATTTTCGGAAGTGAGCAGCCCCTTGTCCTCCCTGAATGACCACTAGCGACTGAAAATCATACGAGATCTATAGAAAATGATCCCAGGGACCTCATGGCACAAACGTTTTCATCTTTCTGCGCCAATACGGCTTTCTTTCTGCAGGATTACTATTAGCATTAATGAAATAGCAGCAATATGGAGGTTTTCTGCAGATACTGCTTCCTTTCTGCAGCATATGCCGCAGTGCCGCACTGTTTCTACTGTGGGGCCCATGGAAATCATTAGCAATAACTGGAAAAATTGGAAACTGTAACCGGAAACCCTGGAAATCTACTATACACCATTTTCTGAAGTGAGCAACCCTTCGGCCTGGGTTGTATGGGCAGAGATGGAATGGGTCGTGGGTCTCCCATCCACTTGGGTCACCATTTTCATGTGGATGACGGATAAATGTAATAGTCACGTTTTTGATACGGAGAACCACTGGAGTGGAAAATGACCCGGTAATCTGGAAGCCCGGAATAAAACACTGATCCAGGGTGATCCTGACCGATGTAGAACTAATCATGTTATCCTAGATTCTCCTATCGGTTTGGTTTTGACGAAAAATCGTATTATGCGACTAGTGACTAGAAATGGTGGGGCAAGCTGGCTTGATGGTTAGCGCCACTTAGCTCATGTGGCAGAGTTCATCGGTTTGAACCTGACCTCAGCGACCCCTGGCATTGTCGGGAAAGGAACGGCCCTGTGACGCCTATTGTACTCATGTCGATTGTGGCACGTGAAAGATAATAGAAATTTCCAGTTGGAATAACCTGGCAAAATTGTCCCGCTCCCCTTCTGGACGGTGGCTTCGGCTGGGAGAGTGATAAACCTGCTACAGGTCAGCCACGATTACCAGCCTTCAGTCGGTTTGCATGCATAGCATTCCCATTAAAGACCATAGCCATAAGTTACATTTATTTCTAACAACAATAAAAATTCCTAAACATTGTGATCATTCTGACTACCACAGGGCCTCGTCACAAAATATGTGTAGAAAAGCGTTTTTTGTGGTGGTTATAGTTTTTTTTTTTTTCATCCCGCCAAGTAAAACCAGGGTGCCAGTAACAGAAACTGCATACTGTTATTTAAACCCAAAACATTTAGCATAAATAAGCCTAACTGATTACCCTTCTTCCCGCCATACAAAAAAATCTTACAATTTTTTTCTTTTTTGGGGCGTGGGGGAGGCGGGTCCCTCCACCCCACCACTGCCGTCCATTGAAAATGCGAGCCTTAGCTTGCAAATTTTCAATAACAATATGTGCTATCACATATGCCGTACAAAATCAAGCTACATAGATCACAGTTGTGTTCTTATTTTTTACTAGAGGAAGCCCGTGCTATGCACGAGGCCGGCCACGAATTAAGTTTACGGACATACTTTTCCCGACACATTTTCACGGCACTCATCCCGACATTTTTCAGATTGAACCTGTTCGCCGACGTATACGTGCCCAGTCTTGATCGACCACTCCCGCCTGGTTGCTCTTTCACGGGGCCGATAGAATGGGAGAATCCACTTGCAATGCGGGCGTGAGGAGGGGGGGGGGAGTGATTGTACGGCCTTTTACTGTTTTTTTCTTATCGGATCTTTTCTTATCAGCTCAGCCGGCATCCAGCATTATTATGTAGATCTCACTGATTGAGTTTGTGACGGTTCTCTGAAACATCCCCAACCTGGTGGGGTGACCAGACCGGGCTAGTATACGCTAACAGTGCAAAAACAAAAACTTCAAAATGCTAAAATAAAGACCGGGTATCACCACAGACATGTGTAATACATAACCAAATGTACCCTAAAAAGCCATTAAAGTTTTTTTTTTTATTTATTAAAATACTTCAGGTTTTCCACCGGTACGATAAGATTTATTCTTTATTTTTTCTTTATATACGTTTTTGTTATTATTATTATTTCGGTATAATTTGCACATTTTTTGACGTCAACTTAATAAAACTTGGGTAAATTTAGGAAGATTTCCACCCAATTCAGTTTGTGCAGTTTCGCCAGGTGGATTTTTGTTTTTTGTAAATCACTGGTTCAAATCAGTTTTAAGGTACGCAGTGTCTCTAGTCCCGGTTGGGACGTAACTGTTTCAAGCCGATTTGGACGCGTTGCCGGGACCGGAGTTCTGCGTGTGTGGATCCCGGCAAACAAAAAAAACGTAGTTTTAAGGCAAACTTATATTAGTTTTAGTTAGGTTTGGTTAGGTTCACTTTAACAAGCTGAAGGCCTAGTTTTCAACGAATTCACTGGGACCTGAGTATTTATAAACTGGATCCCGTTACCGGGACCTGAGACACATCCTTTAAGGTACATGCCTCTACGTTGGCTTTCCTGTATGGCTCAGTTTGGCAACATTGTTTCAAACTTGTGTAAATGTTGCAAACCCGGCTTTGTGCTGACGTTGTGCGACGGGGTGTTGTGGTGGAATTGTTGTCATTGTGAGTGGATGGAGGTGTTGTTGTTAGGTTAAGAAGTTGAAGCTAGTATAGTACTGAGTGAATAGTGAAGTAGGCTAAACAGGCTCATTAAAAATTCAAACTTTAATGCTGCAATCATTTTCCAATATTTTCCACGGTTTTGCTACATTCACTCTCACCCGTGTAAATGTTGTAAAAGCTATTTAGCATAGGATGTGCAAAAATAGTGAGAGGGTTTGTCCCTTTAACTGGAAAAAAAAAGTTTAGTCCGGCATATGGTTTTTTTCTCAGATCCCTGTGCAGAGAATTGGTATGGCCAAGAACGTATAAATGCATATACGTCCGTACGACGTGGGAGTAACATGTAGTAACTTTCTCCTTGTAGTCCACCACTTGTCGCTAAGGTCGTCTGGGAAAGAAGTTGCATATTTCACTTTTCTGGCTTTAGGCCAGTAGATATAACCTAGACAAAATCTCGTTTGCCAAATCAGTCCTACCAGGCATTAAATTCCCGATTCGAGCGCAAACAGGCATGCAACCTGGAGCCAAAGCAGTTATTACCCACGAGGCAGTTATCTCAGAGCCCTAGAGAAGTAGGAGCCCAAACGGGGCCCCCACTGGCAACAACGCAATTCTCATCGTGCAAAATAATTCTTTTTATATACTTTTCACTATTGAGAGCTGTTCCACTGTTGCTTTGAATCAATTTTAATATTAAGAAAAGGATATATATTTCTTTTACACTCAATTCTCCTGGCATTGTAGAAAACTGCGTAGTATTGCATCTATAGTTTGTCGTTTATCAGCTTCACAAAATCTGCCTTGGGCCAATGGCCCTGCCACGTGGGCCTCATGTTAGGGTGAAGGGGCCCCATATCAGCAAAAGCAAATTATGTTGTTGTCTGGTTTTATATACTTTTGATATCAGGGTGAGGGGAATTCACATTAGGATGAGGGGGCCTCGTATCAGGAAAATGTGTGAGGGCCCCATATCAGGGTAACGGGACCTCGTATTAGGATGAGGGGCCCCGTATCAGGGTTAAAGGGTTCGGGTGCCCCTTGTCAGGGTGAGGGGGCCGTCTTCAAATGTCTGCCTCGGGGCTACAACATGGGTTAATAAGCCCATGCCAACCATGCAAGCATGCAATTTTTTTCCATTCGCCCTTGGCTTGAAAAAAAAAACACGTTCCGCGCTTTAAGGTCAGTTAAATCTTCGACATGACTGACTCATAATGAAGGAAGGTACTAACGCTGCATGATTATGACGTTATCAGCAACTATGGTGCCACGTGGTCTTGCAGCTGTTAGCTTGTACTACAAACAAGAAAGCAGTGTCGGATTAGCTCATAGCTCGCCCTTGAATCCGGGGATCACCGGAGAGGCACCCACCACAGGAAGCCCAATCTGTAGCTCGGGGACTCAGGTAGCGCAAAGAAACCTAAAAAGTCACACACAATGCATAGCAATATGAGGACTACATAGCGGAATTTTGGAAAAGGGGTCCTATTTTCTTTTTCCCGAGAAGGCCCACACCCTCCCAATCCGACCCTGCAAGGAAGTAAACACACCTTTTATGATCCTGATTTCAGAACGGTTACAACAATGGGTGACTCGTTGTTGTTACAACGATGTTGTCTGTCGTCATACAAATGAGCGTCAAAATTATCCCGTGAACTACACAGTAAAGCGTATGTGTCCCCCTTTGAGCTGTTGTACTGCAACAGTAGGAGTTGCTACTCGTTGCTATGAGGGCAAACACCGTCATACGAACAGCAACGAATCGCCCAATGTTGCAACTGTGCTCTTCCAGCTGATGGTGTTAGTGCATAAGGAGTTTTTATGTAGTGGTTTGTAGGTTTGTGAGCGAATGGCTTGGATGCTTTATCGGATCAATAAAATATATATCAATCAGTAGCATAATTATAACATGTTTACTTCCTGCTTACCCTCCAACTGCTTGGTATGTCTGCCGTTCCAACTTCATACGTCAATTACAAATTTTTTTTTTAGTCTGCCATACGACACGTATTTACTAATGCAGTGTTAGTGCATCTTGTTTTTTTTTTGCTTTCATCCACGTTTATTTTGCTTTTGTCCATTTTTGTAGTCTGCGGAATGCAAATATGGACGAAAGCAAAATGAAAATGAAAGATAGCAAAAAAAAAAAAAAAAGAGGACAAGACCAAAGTTAAAAAAGCTCTAAAATTACCATTGTTGAATGGATAAACTCGTTGCCATGGGACGGAGATCCTAGTTTTAAGTTCGTGCTCCTTCAAAGTGAAACAAAAAAACACCTCGTTGTCGGTTACTGTAGGCTGCATTACATATCAATCATTACATGAAGACCATGATTTTTGAGAAGCGGAAAGACGGAGTAGTTGCCGCCGTGTGTTGCCAGGAGACGGCGCACCACGCAGAAAACTCACCATAACCGTAACGACACCAACGCATGGCTCAGCATTCAGTACGAGTGGTGGAACATAGGGGTAGAACTATGTTGGACACTGAGTCTCCTCCTTTATACCGCTCCTGACAAACAATTTTTTTTTATTTGTTATTTCGTGGCCAAAAACTGATTTGAATCAGGGTGATTTACTTGGAAAAAAAAATTAGTCATATAAATCGACAAGAAATCAACCAATCCCCTACCCGAACCCCAAACTGAAGTGGGACATTCTCATTCAAACGTCATCTTCCAACGCTACATTAACTCATTAATTACATCTTGGACGGTTACACTACGCGAAAAAAAAAAATGAAATAAAAAACAAATAAAAACATAAACAGATCAATTACATATGCGTACTCTATGTTCTCCAAAATTACCGGATCAGGGCGAAAAACTGCTTCGCCACGTGCTTAGTATATCACTAACAAAGTACAACATCAACAACAGAGGTGAAACTACAGTGAAAGTGCTTTAAAACACAATATATAACATTCTAAAGGGTGTAGGGTGACAGGGTTTCATCTCACCGCTCGTGAATTTCTCCTTGACAGCACCATCACTCGCCTCGATGGTTTCATCACTCATGGCGCACGGAATTAATCACCGGACGGCTAGTTCACAGTTTACGATCACATCAGATCGCACAGTTACTACCAGCAGTAAATGCAGCCTTTTAATTCCACCATGCCGACAGTGAGAGAAACCAAGGTTGCTCATTCGCTAGCGGCCAACGTTATCGCATTCAGCCTTTCTTCTCGCCTTCTTCACAATAATGCCAACACCCTCCGCACGATGGCAGCATCGAACGGTCGGCGTAAAATGAACCCATGGGAACAATCATGGCACGTGCCGCCCTATGATCAGTAATAGCACGCGATGAAACGGGATAGTCTGTTTACCCGTCGGACAAAAACGAAAAAAAGTCTAGTGTAAACAAGGAAACAAAAGACCAACACGAGATTCCACCATGTAATGCAACTGTAGACAGTGCTGTAGCCAAGAACGAAATGGTGGAGGAAGGGGTGAGCAGGGGTTTTACGATTGACGGGGAAGCCATAAAGTCTAGAGGCGGCTGAATACATCGACTGAATAGATCCCAAATGGTACAAGATATGCGTAAAACCAGTTTGAAGTACAAATGACAACTCCGTAAAATCAATGAGCGTAAAGTAGTGACCTTGGCACCCTCTTTCAAGTTCACGTTGCTAACTTTAGACGAAGACACTTTAGAGCATTTGGTATAAATTGGAAGTTGCAGGGAAACATTAAATACCTTCCCCCCCCCC
>JAHWFP010117920.1:0-24409 GCA_023313725.1 Lithobius niger | reverse complement strand
AACAAAAAAAAAAGTTACGTTGCTAACTTTAGACTAAGATACAGCAGAGCATTCAAATAAATATGGTGTAGGAATCGCTAAATAACCCACCCCATCCCTGCTCCTTCAACCCCAAAAGTCACGTTGCTTTTGGTGAAGACACTTTAGGTATAAATTGGAAGTTGTGGGTATCATTAAAGACTTAATCCACTCTCCACTACCCTCCCCCTCCAAAAATAATAATAATAAAAAACACAATGAAAATCAGTGAATAAATTCCAAAATTCCAATGTTTTGGATAAAACATTAAAATTTTCATGAACGCAACAAGCAACATGCTTCACTTGTTTACCAGTGAAGCTCGGCTCATTGCCCGTTTGCTTCACTGCATGGCGCGTTACGCGTTTTATTTTGTCCGTGTCCGTAAGTCCAAGCGGTGTTTTCTCGGATTTTTTTTTTTTTTGTAGTAGCGACCGAAGAAGCACCAATACATTCTAGGGCTTTTGTGGACTTTTTAGAAAAGTTGTTCAAAATTTTAATCTGAACTTTATATGAAGGATAGACCAGTGACAAAAATGCCGTACTAACTACGAGGCTAGCTTTAGGAGCAGGTCGTTGAGCTAGCTGTAAGGGGCACTGGGTATACGCGGAGGTAAAAACATTAGCTTGTCCAGCCAATGCTGTTAAACCAGATTTCTTGGATCCAATATTGTTTTTGGATTTTTTGGCAGCTGCTGCATTTTTCAGCTTTTTCCGATTTCGACGTTTCTCAGCGTAAAGGATTGGCCTAAGAAATCCACTCTCACAGCATCAGCGTGACTAAAAAAGCATTGCTTTTTTACCTCCATTCGTCTGTATGCAGTAGCTAGCTCAATGACCAGCTTCAGTTGCTAACCTCAACACCAGTATGGCGTTGTTGTCGCTAACTTGTCAGTTCATCACTCAGTGCGCATTTCAGTCCGCATGATTACTTTTATACAGTTCAGTCCTTTTCTGATTACTTTTGTACATGTCAGTACGTTTGTACATTTCATTCCGGGTGATTACTTCTGTATTTATAGTTCATAGTTTTACATTTCACATTTTTGAGTAGACTTTTTTTTGCTTTTTTTTAGCCTTTTTTTGTTGTCCTACATGCCGCACTTGGGGTTAAGCTCTTATGGGGTGTGGGCACATAATGAATTTGTGTACTGTTGTTTGCTGTAGATTATACACACTCGCTTCACGTACCCTATAATGATAAATGGGTACAGACAAAAAGTCGTAAAGGTTTTAACAGAAATGAAACCACAGTGAAAAAGATACAGCATGCAATCTGTTACGGATTCACGTCTTTTAGCCACAAGGAACTGGTCATTATCTGTGGTGGGAAACAGACAGTAGGGGAACTGAAAAAGTGACCCCCAACATTTAGTAATTACCCCCTCCCTCTTCCCACCAACCAGCGGACCTTTAAACAAATCTTACCCTCCCCCAAATTCAAGGTCCAAAAATAATGTTTCCTCTCCACCCGGCCGGAAAAAGGGTAGCTTTTTTTTTTAATGCCTGGTTTGATTTTGTATGGAAGAGTTCCTGTTACCTAATAAAATAAGTAGCCGTCGGTGCCGCTAACTTGCCAACTAGGTGGAAAACGTGCCAAGGTTTTAAGCAAAGGGCAAGGTTGATTTAAAACATGCTCTGGAAAACATTCTAAGAAGTGTTCTACAAAGTCCTTAGGGTCTGGAGGAATAATTCATGGTAGTTTAGATTCCATTAACTTTTGATTTGTCGGATGCATATTGGCACAACTAAGACAGTTAAAGTCAACGTATTCATAGTCTCAGTCTCCAGCAGTCAAAGAGAGCCTTTTTTAAGACTTCGTTACTACGGGGATTTGGGGGGGGGGGGAGGCACAGACTTTATTTTCACTCCCTTTACTAACTTTTCTTTTCAAGTCATATATATGGCCTGCAAATACAATTTCAAGGGCTAAACCCTGCCAAATCGTTATTTCACGTAGCAACAGAGAATACTTATAAATAATAGTACTTAGCACATCCATTTCCCTACATTTTCTTAAACATTAAATAAATATACGTACAGAAATTGCTGTAAATTACATAAAAGAGAGAAAAGCAAGGGAAACGGCGAAAATCACACTCTGGGAATAACGTAGTATAGGAAGCCACCTTTATGCGCTGCCAATGGAACTGTTGCCATAGCAATAGAGGCACTACGTCAGTGATTGGGAGAAGAATTGGGTTGGCAGTTCGAAACCAGGTCATGACACTCCGAATAAACGTAAGTGCATAAAGATGGCTTACTGCCCTGCGTTATTTTCTAGTGTGTGATTTTTGTTGTTTGGCTTCGTTTCCTTTTGCCTCTCTTAAAGAAATGCTGAATTTCATTTACACTGACGAATCAGGCATTTTATTCTACCTGCTGACCTGACCGAGGCGACAATCTTATTCTTATTACCATACTTTTGCCGTTTTCATTGTTGTAAACAGTCCTTATAAATCCCGTATTGGATTCTTACAACAATAGTAAGAGTAGTACAACAATGCAAACTATTGTTGCAGTAAGTATACATGTAGGGCCTTAGGGCTTCGGGCAGATGACCAGGAGTGGTTAACGCTCGTTAAACCCTTTAACCTTTTAACATGTATACTTTTTGCAACAATACTGTAAGTAAAAATGTATAGTTACAACAATACAACCTATTGTTGCAATACGTATACATTATACTTATTGCAACAATACTGCAATGTCGCATCGACGCCCAGCCTGTACGCTTTTTAACTCATCTTCTTTAACAAATGAAAATCTACGTTTTTCATTCTTACCGAGAGATTGACCATGGTTTCTTAAAACTGGTTCACCTTCCACTTCAGCCAAAGCCTGGCTCAAAACTTCATCTTCATCTTCGTCAAACAGTTGGTCAACGCCCAACGAAACACTGAATTTAGCCATCAGCATCATTAAAGACGTATGATGTTAGTGCGTGTTTGTTTGTACGTCTACTCCTCTGGAACCAAAACACCGACAAAGATGGGAGTAGGACCGAACTAAAGATAATTTAATTGCGCTTCGGACAGGCATATTTTCATCACATTATGACCCTCAAATAGGCGAAAAACCGTTCAAAACTAACGTCAAAGTTTTTTTTTAAACCCTCATAATGTTTGTTCATGACGTCATAGTTTTTTCATGCACGGGTTAAAATTTGTGACGAACAAACCGTCTTGAAGCTATTAGTTACGTAATGAGATGATCTGGAAAAGGATGTACGCAAAAACATAACCTAAAAGGACGACATATTTTGCAACACACCATACGGATAGATCTTGAAGTTTTGTATGAACTGACTTGATGCATGGAAAAATCGGACCAGGAAATCTGGTTTTAAAAGGATGCCAAACATTCGTGTCTTAGAAGCACGGAGATGCGTGGATTGAGCGAACAAAGCGAGCGATTTCCACGCGTTTAAACAAACAAATCGTATGTTTTGAATGATGTTGGTGAGATGCAGACGTGCTGAGGAATGTGATGAATCAACTGTGAGCAACAATTGCAATTACTTTGCATCGAAATATACATCGATTTTGTGATGCTCTTGGAATCAAAGAAATTACACGAAGCATGGATCGACGTCAATGGAGTGAGCGAAGCGAATTAACGATATGGCTAGTAATACAAATGCAAACATCAAAAAACTATCTAAGCGCAGGGAAATCGAAGGCACGAACCGACAACAATAGACGAGTGTGCGAATTCGTGGAGATGCGTGTTCTGTTTGATTGTTGCCGGTCTTCCCTCCGTTGTAACAATGAAAAGTCAAGCCGTGCTAAACCAATTTCAGTACTATTTATGGCCGTAAATAAACACGACCGAACGTCGAAAACAGCCTTTTAGTATGGTAATAAGAAACTTATAGCCGTCCTTTTTCTAACAATGGGGTACAGTAAGTGAATTATTAGATAGTTTTTACGTACCCGGACCAGAACATCCTCGCCCTTCGTGCTCGGACGATTCTGGCTCCTCGTACGAAAAAACTATCCAATAAATCACTTACTGTACCCCATTGTTGGAAAAAGGATGGCTATAACTATTATTTACTGCTGGGCCCAAGTTATCACGTACTCGGCTGAGTAATTTTCGTCACGTGTTGCAGTGTTTGAGTTGGGACCTACTTGAGGTAGAAGCAACCAGATCACAGGACAATTACTTATTAAGAAGTCTGCTGTTAAAGGGTTTAACGAGCGTTAACCACTCCTGGTCATCTGCCCGAAGCCCTGCCCTATGTCTGCAACAGCCAGATTCCCAGGCGGTCACCCACCCAAGTATCAATCCAGCCCAATGCTGCTTAACTTCGGTAATATGACGAGAAGTCTGCTGTATTTCTTAATTCAACAATCAATCACAAGATAGAGGATTTACCTTGTAATTTATTGCAAAGCAAACAGCATT
The DNA here is from genome assembly GCA_023313725.1 of Lithobius niger. Lineage (NCBI taxonomy): Eukaryota > Metazoa > Arthropoda > Chilopoda > Lithobiomorpha > Lithobiidae > Lithobius > Lithobius niger. The sequence goes on along the minus strand of JAHWFP010117920.1, from coordinate 19,981 downwards.
AAAATTTAAAGACTGACCTTTTGAGGAACAAGATAGACTAATCCGAGAATGAAGTTAAGACTACTGCCCCATTTGGGACTCTAACCCAGGTCATCCCAATTACTAGAGTAGGGCGACTAAAAGAATGACTCTGCGCTTGTTAAATATCGCCCATTTTAGCCTGTGGAATAGGTGCACCTTACCGAATTCAATTGAGCCAAGACATGGCGGCGAAATCAACTTCGTTAGGGAAGCGTGGTAAAACAAGCTCGGGAGACAGTTTAATAAAACGTAGTAAATTATTTAGAATCTTGAATTAGTGAATGTTGAGAGTTTAGAACTAACACACAAGCCATAAAGGGTGCAGTGGCTGCTACTGGAGTGTCGTGAGGTTTTGCTATGCGTCTTACCATAGAGCTCCGCCTTTCAGAGTATGTCCACTACGGGCTATTAGATGGCTCACAAAAACACTTTGAATTTGAAAAATAACATACACTTTCGCCGTCACGCCATTTCCTCTTCACCTTTAAATAGGCATAGGTCGGTCCCTATCTAGGCTAAACAATTTTGGATAGGATTGATGGAAAGAATATTCCCCACCATTCAGAAAATTCTAAGCATTACCATTTCTGGCTATTAGAGGGCTCGTTAGAGCACTTTAAATTCGAAAATCACCATAAGCTTTCGCTGCTACGTCATTACCTCTTCACCTTCAAAAGGGTGTAGGACGGTCCCTACCTAAGTTTAAACAATTTTGGTTATGATTGATGCAAAGAATAGATCCCCACCGTTCAGAAAATCCTAAGCATGTCCATTTCGGGCTATTAGAGGGGTTGCAAGAATACTTTAAACACGAAAATCACTCCCTCCACCTGCCACAGGGTTTTTTTTTTTAACTTGCTATCATAGCTATTTTTTTCAGTTACTCTTCACATACATTCATGCTTTTTACAGAAAGTGAAAAATTCCATCAGTTTTGGGCCCCAAGCCATCCAACTATATGAAATGTAATACACTGGATGCTCTTCGACATCGTTTATTTGCTGTGTCATTGACTCAGTTAAAAAAAAAACCCGAATAGAACCTGTTTTTGTAGACAATCCATGCTCTACAATTTCGGATTAAATATATTTTGTGCAGCCGTTTTCGTGTTATATTGGGAAAAAAAGGACATTTCTGATGCATGTTGCCAAGACGGCAGGATTAGCTCAACATTCTTCTACACCGCTTATTGGCTGAATCATTGAATATACGAAAAAAATTAATAAAACACTTTTGTATTAAATTTCATGCTGTATATTTTTGGACAGACCATATTTTCATGCCCGAGCAACTGTTACCGAGATATATTGAAAAAAAACCGTTAACGTGTGCTATTTAAACAAAAATATAACACCTACGCCACAAATGAGACTTCACAACAAGTTCTTTTAAATTTTAGAAGAGATTAGCTGCTCTTCTTCTTCAGAAATTTCACGAAAAAATAAGAAAGTATTCAGCTACATATTTCTGAAGAAGAAGAGCTAATTTCTTCGAAAATTTAAAAGAACTTGTTGTGAAGTCTCATTGTGGCGTAGGTGTTATATTTTTGTTCAAATATCTCGATTCAGCCACTGTAATCACCGGATGCCGGTTTTTGGAACGTGTGCTGTTCCCAAAATGGCGGCAACAGCTCTACACAGACGGCTGAGTACTTTTAGTACGTTGAACTTGATGTCACTACGAACATCTGTGCCAAAAATCAGATTATTATGAATTATTCTGAGCATTTGACCTAATTTGACTGGACTTGAAAGAGATTGTTTTGGATAAGTGGATGAATATTGGACACCCAGTTACACTTACCCCTGAAATACACACGTACACAATGTGTAGCAATTCGGGGATCATACAGAAAAAACAAACAAAACAGTCCTGAAATAAAGGAGAAAAGGGGACACCACTTTCCGTTTCCCAGGGACACCCACCCTTCCCAATCCGACCCTGAGCGTACATAAGGATCGGCATAAAAACTTTACTGCACATTTCACTCTTTTATGATGATTATCAAAATGATAGCTATTAACGTTCAGACAAATCACAGTGAGAACACTTTTTAATTACAACAATGATTTGGCACTATACAGGGATGGCTTCATACATACAACCACTTTCTAAATAAAATATATATTTCACGACCAATGTTTCGACTAGAATTCTTCAGCCACAATCTCTCAAGAAAGCACTTCAAATGAAAATGAACGCACCTTAATTTGACACTTTGTGCACGACGTATGCAACAATACGAATGGGGGAAATGAATTGTGGTGTTACTGAATCTATTACAGTACACTTGAAAGTGAAATTATGTTATATGTTGCACAGCAAATAAGTTTCTAAATAATATCATCCAATTTTTATAAGTTTAAAAACAGTTACTTTTGGTTAATAGCCGTTTGTCGCGGACTCTGAAACACCTGCACCCACATTTCCTGCTGAAATGTCAATAAAATACAAAAAAGGGATAACTTGAGAAATACGCTGGAGGTGATCCTTCTCTACTACTGTATCAGAAACTTTCCAATCACTAGTTAATGTCAATAATTTATAAGCATTGACGCTTTCTATAAAATCACACAAAGATCACAGTCACAATTTCACTTGTTAAATACACTACTAGACTTAAGACCTCAAAGGTCAGTCCAAACATCACATTATTATTTATATATACAACACCACTAAACCAAATTGGTTGGTTTTCAGCGTCGAAACTCGTGCTAACTAAAATTTAAAACGTGGACAAACAATATGTTCTGTCAACTTGTCAGGTTTTCCTGGAATTAGTTATGATATTGTATAGCATACGGTAACACAACAATAATAATAATTTACAAACAGTCAATCTTCATTTGTCTACAATGCAAAAATCATCTACGTAAAACAAAAATTAGTTTGTCAAAGAAAGTTTTTTTTTTCTTTTGTCATGGGATAAATCGTTCACCTGTTTCATATTGATCACATGCAATACAACCGAGAATATTCAAATGATCCGAGATACAAACAAACTAAGTTCCATTGCTGCCACAATCAACAGCACAATTCCAAATTGCAATGCACGTTCCATGAAACTGATACCTTTTAACAACCTATTGCACTACAATGTTCCATTGTCTTGGACTCGTCAAAATGCCAACCTTAAATAAAGCACTAATGCACTGCAACCATAAGATGGTACTCAAAATTAAAAATCTTCATTAAACAACAAACATTTACACAAGGACTTACGAAGATAAAAAAGTGAAACTGAACAAGGTGATGCAATAAAAACATACAAAACAGTGAAAGATTAATAACCTCTTAATCAATAATTTGTAGCAGCTATTGCAAAATTGCCAAAGTCATCCATTGGATCATTCCATGGACAAGTGAAGCAAAGTTTCATTCTCTAACTATTGATTTTAATTAAAAAATTTCTTGATTATCTTTTAATGTTCTACAATAAAAATGACAAAAAATAAAATCACGCTTTCCTGTGTGATATTAATTAATTTATTTTGTGTTTAACCCCCCCCCCCCCCCACCTCTTCTATGACAGCAGTCAACTGTGCGGCTAACTAATGCTTACTTTAAGTAGCTCACCCATCTTTTATAACAAACTGAAACGAACGCTCTGTGGTTCCAATGTGCAAATAAATACGGAACAAACTAAGAACACAACCCAAACAAAGAATCAGACTTCCATGTGAAATTTTACTCCACCTTTCGCTGTTCTGCGTCAGATACTAATTTGTTAGATAGCATGCTATTCTGTTGGTAAAATTACTACCACGACTGGCATCCAATGATCCCTATAGCTGTTCAAAAAAGCCAAAAATATGCAAAAAGACACTAAATGCGTTTTGTATTTTTACCTCGCTACGTGTTTAACGAACAGTCTTAAAATCATTCTGAATCAAAACTCCTTTCTAACCGTGTCTAGTATTTCCAAAGGAAAGCAAACTAGTTGCCGCAGCAAAAATAGCTTTGGGCTTACAGAACGTATAAATTACCAAAAATGTTATTCATTTCATAAGGGCGCGTTTATGCAGCGACTCGCCTTTGCATTCTCGCAGCTAGAACTCAATCGCGATGGCAAAGGTGACATTGCCATGGTAACAACGCTAAATGGATTAGCTAAATCCGACATCGTTTGAGTCAATACTTGCAGTCTTATAATCCATGCCAATAATATAAAGAATTCCTCATGACGAAACAATTTTCCCAAACGCTTCTGAACTCACGTTATTTGTTGTTTTCGTTGCGAGGCGGCAAACATAAAACCGCCGCCATGTTGGAATTTGAGGTGATTTCTAGCTTCTAGCTGCGAGAATGCAAAAGCGAGTGGTTGCGTAAACCCGGCCTAACACCATTAAAAATAAAAGCAAACTAGCAATAACATTATTTTCAGCCTGTACAAAAAAATGCCCAAAATTTCTCACGTCTCTTCCGTTTAATTTTTTTTTTTTCTTTAGGGACATGAGCTGGATTTTAGTTTCCACTAGGAGATTGCTGTTTGTAATACTGTTCTCAACGATGATGCGCCGATTACCTAAGTTTTCTCTTCCTACAGTTTTTAGGCTATCAATTTTGGGTTTGTGAGGCAAACCTAAATGTGTCTGTAGCATCCCCTAAATAAATATAACAAAACCTATAAGTATCACGATTTAAAAAAAAAATTATGTTATAGGTAAACACTAAAAAAGATGGCACGACTTGTACTACTAAGGCAATACATGAAACCAACACGGCTTAATTACATACAGACCAGTGCTATTTCGGTGATGTAGGTATACACGAAACCAAATGTCTACCTTTTGAACTTAATTGCCAATGCTTACTATGCTTACTAATTTTGAATTTGTAACTGGTCCAAGGAAAGAGTTATGCAGCACGAAGTCCGAAAAACTAAAAATCCTGAAGAAGACACCAGATTGGAGTCGGAAATTGACATGACATAGTGTATGTCTATGTTGTAAAAGTGTGCAAATTTTTTATGAATTTTACTTTCATGGCAATTAAACTGGTCCAAGGAAAGAGTTACGCAGCAGGAAGTCCGAAAAACTAAAAATCCTGAAGAAGACACCAGATTGGAGTCGGAAATTGACATGACATAGTGTATGTCTATGTTGTAAAAGTGTGCAAATTTTTTTTACAAATTTTACTTTCATGGCAATTAACTGGTCCAAGGAAAGAGTTACGCAGCAGGAAGTACGAAAAACCAAAAATCCTGAAGAAGACACAAGATTTGGAGTCGGAAATTAACATGACATAGTGTATGTCTATGTTGTAAAAGTGTGCAAATTTTTTACGAATTTTACTTTCATGGCAATTAAAATAAAAAATTCAAATTAATACAATTTAATTAAATAAATAATACCAGCGATAAAAACTAATGGTGTAGCTTCAAATAGTTATGACGGTTTTCAACCTAAGACAACTACTGTCTTTACTGGTCCCACGCATGTAATGCACCCATACACCAAAATGGCAATGGCTAGTATTGGCGTAATTTTAAGACTTTCTTGGCATTTTGTCAAATATCACAAACAATGCACATGAAGTAGTCAAAGTTAGATGACAAAATAATTAACAGTTTTAGTAAATGCAAATCATATTAGCATAACAAAAGTTTTTAAGTAGTTAATTGGAGCATTTGGGTTATTGATAGGCAGTTTAAAATTATTGTTCACAGAATTATTCATCAATTTCTATCTTTATACTACAATCAACATTTGAAAAAATTCCGTTTGGCAATAATTTACATATTGTGCACTATCAAAAATTTTGATCACAAAAAAAAATTAATCAGTTGGGTGCGGGTTGAGTGTGTGGCAACAAGGCTAAGCTCTAAATTTAGAGTCCGGCTGTCAGCTTTCACGAGAAGGAAAACTATTAAGAGTTTTTACCGTTTTTTTCCCTACTAGTAAGTGATTTACTTTAACGAAGCCAGGCAAAAATTGCATCTATACACAGCTACTAAACGTGGATAATTTTGTATGGTCAAGTGTGCACTAAGTAATGTTACATCACAATAATTATTGGACCGAGTTTTTATTGTGAACATGAGGGGCATGAAGAAATCACTAAAAAAATATATGTCTAAGAATTCAATTAAAACTAAAAGAGGAACCATTTCCTAACGGCAACCCAAGCTGCTGTACACATCAAGTATTATACAATGATGCTACTTTGGGGGTTGAATATATTACCGTAAATTGCCTATTGATGGTCCATGAGCTGTTAAAATTAATTCAATATAAAAAGGGGGTGGGCCTCAACACAGTTATAACAAAGTTACTGTCCAAGGAGGGTGTTTAGGCCTCACCCTATTGCGGAAAATTCGGTGTTTATGCGATCATTCATGCGCAAGATCTGGGTTCGGTCTAGCAGTAACGCAATGCCTTTATTCTCATTTATTCAGGAATTTAATTTTTTTGAGTTTACTGTTTATTTAGTTTGCTTTGTGTGTACAGATTTTAGTTAAATTTGGTGCATGAAAACCACGACTTAAACCAGTGATTAAATTTCCTTGAATGTATGACATTTAGTCAATTTCTAATGCTTTAAGGTCAGAAATCATAAAATTACCTAGTTACGGCCCCTCCCCAACTAGGTTATTTCATGATCATAGGTGGTGGTGCCGGGTTGGGGGGGGGGGGGGGGGGGCATGGCCCACTACTTTTGCAGTTTAGTCTATTTGGTCCCATCACTTTTTCCAGTATAAATCAATTAAGTTTTTATTGCTAGTTTGGCTTATTTTTATTATTTAGTTCAGTGAATGGCATTAAAAATAATTGGTTAGTTTACGTTTGAGTGATTTCACACAGTATTTAGGCTGCGAGGCTGCGACATGCTTAAAACGAAGTGAACTGTTTACATTTATTTGACTTAGGCTTGTGGCGCCCAACTACCGAGCTGTTTATTATTAGACATTTCAGGATACGATGCGACTTTCCTAAGGCACGCCCCCACAGCGATGTGATCTATTTATGTATTTATTAGAGACGGTAAATACAAGTATTTACGAGGGTGATTGTTTGGTAGTACTAGTGATGAAATTAAAGAAATTAGTTTTTACTTTACATAGCCAAGACCATGATGACCATACCAGCCATGACACAGCATCTTCCCGATAAAAAAAAACTCTCGTACCCAGCTCCGCAGTGTCGGACATATAATTATATCAAATTTTTTTTTTAATTGTTTTAAAAAAGCAACCTTGGGATCTGGCTAGTGGGCTATGTGGTTGTCCAAATTACATTACTAGACTTGCTTGAAAAATATCCGGTGGGAGTTGAATTTCGGAACATGGCAACACCACGTTTTCAAGGCGCCTCTGTTCACGATTTCTGACCTTACAACATTTTACGGGGGAGAGACATAGCTTTACCAGGGCTGTCAATAGGCATTTTGTGGTTAACCAAATCAAACGTAATCCCAGTTTTAATTTGGCTAAATTCATATATGTGAATTCTTAATTCTGGTTTGAAAATTTGCCCAAATTTGTGCAGACTGCAGAATTCCCACCTGAATTTTAAACTTGACTCTCGGTTTGTGTGGATGAAAGTAAGTTCAACGAAAAACCAAAGTAGATGCACGTTTGATATTTTGAATTTGAACTTTGTTCGAAACGACACAAAATATGCAAGATTTGGCATATCTTCTCCGTCACCTTGGAAGTTTCATTCAAAGCTAATTTTAAATAGCATTTTCAAAAGACAAAAAGAGGAAATTTATTAGAATTAATGTCCTTTTCAAATGAGGTTGTCCCAGGACAGAAAAGAGATACTTATTAAATCACATGCCACAATCTGACTTTCCTACATATGTATTGTTGCAGATTGTATTTGTCTGACTTTGCCAAAAAAAAATAACCTTGTAATCTATTAACAAATTATTCTGATATACTTAAAATAAAAACTATTAATTGGCGAGAATGTAGTAAAGCTGGATGGAGGGAGAATTTTGTCAGGATTTCACTGCAGAAAATTTATCAAGCAATACTGAGGAATTCTTTAGCTACAACAGCTCCTAAAATTTGCTACGGGTTGTAAAAGCAAAAGTCAATTTTGCCAATCTAACAAGATGATGACTGTTGACCAAAAAAAGCTGATACCAAATTACCAACTCCAAAAAATATCATCCAATATAAAAATATCATAACCTTTTTGTGCTTGCTGAGACACCAACAGGATTCCAAACCCCCCCCAAAAAGATAAATGGAACCATTATAGCAGTTTTATTCGAAACCTTTGGAAGCAACCATACCTCATTTCTAGATGACAATCCAGTCGTACTTAAGAAATGCAGCACACCACTGCAAACCAGATTAAGCAGTAATAAAAGTAGCGCAGAATTGACTACAAAAGTACCCATTGACTTGCAAAATTAGTACAGTTTTTGTTTTTTTAATAGGTTAGTCAAATGATTTAGTACTAGAGCTGGGCAGTATTGGTTTTTTTTAGTATGGTGTTGTTATTTAATTTTGAAACTCCTTAGTTATTCCTGCATTTTGTTATTTGGTCCTCCATATTACTCAAATCGACATACAAATAATTCCCCCATTCAGTTACTGACAATAATAATGATGTTTTTCTTAATGTGATTGTATAAAGAATTGCACTGTCATAACGCGATTGTATATTAAGTGTAACGTCAAAAGGGTTTGATACACTGGCACCAGTCAACAGCTGTCACCAAGAAGATTTAATTTGATACTGTGGGCTAACAAAACCATTAAAAAGACAGTTGAACTAAAAAAAGACAATTTTTAGGAATATCAAGTTTTGCTTAAGTTTAAAAAAAAATGAAATATGTTACCAAACCAAAACAACCAATTCATCCAGCTACAGTTAGTATTGAAAACAGCTGACTTACATTTCCAGAAAACCTACAACAAATGATCCTTTACAAATTGTACGATTGTGCAACCAAGTACTTCATTGTACTAATTTTTTGTAGTTTTTTAATCAGAGCAGTAACAAATTATTGCAACTGAAAGATGACCAAATTGTTTCTGTTTACAAAATTTTGATTGGTGCCGTTTAACCAATACATCTTGAATTCTTTTCATGTAATATTTTGTAAATTTGTTCAACTGCACATACACGGGTATTCTATTGTTTCATCAGCCTTGTTCTCCGCTTCTCAACTGAAACGATGACTTAGCAACCAGCGATTGGTTTACTAAGAGGCTACTAAGTTCGGCTTGAGGGTTCAACTTTAAGTCTATATTTTGAAAGACTTAAAAATCAGATTTGCTATTAATTATGCATTTAGGAACGTACAAAAGGGGCAAGAATCAAGATATACTCCTATTTAGATCCATATTTTTCGTTGAATGATATTGACTTATTTTAACTGGCACAAAATGTAGGCAAGAAAGATTCCACTACGTACTTATAAACAATTAAACTTGTATTAACTGCTAAGTGGTTTCGTTTCTGCAGCACAGAAATTTAAAAATGATTATTAACAAGTCAGTTACTGATTTTTATAAAGCACAGAACAAATAAACTTGATCGTTAAGAGTGGTTTTGATCGCATTGGCTGATATTGCCTTATTAGCAGTCTCGGACTAGGTACATGCAGATCTAATCTATTATGTCCACGTTTAATTCGATTACTGCTTTATTAGTATACACTGACCTGGTCATAATACTTCATAATATTAACAAAAAAAGGACTTATTGTGATAAGAACTTACCACATGGGAGTTCTTGTAGCAACATGTGTTCAAGATCTTGTGTGGGTGTGTAATTTTGTGACCTAAAACTGTGACATGCAGTCACGTAAAAGCCAAAATATGACCAGTACCAAGATGAATGTAGTTCAATCGACGTTGGACGTATAATGCAGTTTGATAATTACATTTTGTGACCAAACAAAGTCTTTAAGATCCTTGCATCCCTACGATGATCAATGTTCTGCAAAAATTAACTACTACATTCTGAAATTGTTCAAAAAATATCTTCCGTCTGCCCATTTAGGCAAACTTAAGTATTATGATCATGAAGCTTGCGCCACACAGTAAAAAAATACTGGTATGTATAACACCTGGGACTGAACCACAATTTCTAAAATAAATACTAAATAACGTTGACTTGGCAGTATTGTCGGTTTAGAGATGCCACCCTTATGTGATACGCAGAAGCATGTTTACCCAAATCAAATCAATATGAGGGTTTTGGTCTACCCACCTACAATGAAACAAATACACAATAAACAAGTGATGACCCAAACATACAACACACCATTTTTGTGCTGTTATGAACTTCGTGAAAAAATATATGGCATCACAGAATATCACACTGAGCATTTTTTTTAATATGTGAGCGAACCATTAACACTATTTTTAAATAATTAGAATATTAATGAAGTTTGAAGACCATAGGGTTCGTAAAGCACAAGATTGCTTTTTTTTCAGCATTTCTCTGTAAGCCGTAGGTAGTTCCAGCCTTTCTATCAAAATCTTAAGTTTACAATACATGCATTATATAGTTTACCAACACAAAACTTATAAGGATTCTGGCCAAACATTTTGCCAAGACTAATTTTTGTACCCCAAATTTTTTTTATTATGCTGCCTTTTAATTTGGAAGTTGTGATATCAAATACCAAGTTCTTTAGTTAATCCTGAGTAACTGTTTGAAAGGCAAATGAAAAATAAGAAATTGCTTACTATGCAATTTTAGGTATTTCATTTAACCTTTGAAGTCTTCGTTGGTTGGATTAACGTGGCATTTGAAATCACGACTTCAAAATTAAAAGGGAGACCAAAATAAAAAAAAAATTAATCATATTATTTTTCTTTTGCCTAAATTTCTTTTTTTTTAAGGCCCAACAAATGTGAATAAAGAGCGAAGTAGTATGCATGCACACTTTCTTTTTCTTGCGTTAATCCTTTGGCCTAATTAACTTATTTGTAAATATTTACCTTAGACGGGTAAAAGAGAATTTTTTTCCAGTATGTATAAGTCAATAACTTTTAGTGCACAATTTTTCCCAGCACATTCGCGTACCTGTACGAAGCCTGGGTACTTTTATCAATCTAAAAAATTCTTTAAAGTAAAATCTTTATTTTGTTAATGAATTTATTATTTAAAGAAAATTGTGCCACTTGGAAGCCACTTAGACTTTCATTAGACAAAGTTTGATTTATTGGAAAGGGTAAAATGCTTCTGCGGATCTTTTCAAACATGTTTCTACCTTTGGTAGAAAACATTCAGTAGGCTTGTGTAGTGCCTACCGGTTTCATGTGAGGTTGTGTGGGATTGGTCAAAGGAGCCGGGTTGTAAGGTGTATTGGGAGAAGTTGGGGTCAACGGATTGTAATGTACCACAGCAGCCTGTACAGCATTTGTCCGCAGAGGGGACACCGGCAAGGCACTGGAGGGAGGGGTCACGGCAGGACTTGGATTTGTAGTAGGGGCAACACTCCCAGGTGTCATCGGCGTTGGAGGAAGACCTATTGGAGGTGGAAGCGACGTCGAGTTGTTGAGGACAGATGCAGCACTGTTAGGTGTCACACACCCTGTGCTAACCACGAGGCCGGCATTGACAGACAGTGGAGTACCTGTCCTTGAAATGGGAATAGTGGTCCCATTAGGAAGGGTCCCTTGCAATGCAGATGACATTGAAACGGGCGGAGTAGTAGACAATGTCACTGGGTGCAAGGATGGAAGTGGTGTCACTGGTGACACCTGGATTACTTCACCGGAAGGTGCCACAACGGAAACGCCTGGGCCATGGTGAGCAACGGCGTGACTCCGTAATCCTTTTGCTGTTTTGTAACTCTTCCCACAATGGCACTTAAAGGCCTTTTTGACTCTGAAAACAAAATTATTAGAAGATAAATTTCAATGCAGCAATAACATTCAAAATTACAAACACACAATATGGTTAACAGTTGTTTGCACAGATTGCCTCCTTGAAATAGTCAAGTTCATTTCACCTTCCCCCCTTGCCTTGTCTGTGTATTTCTTGACTTACTCCCACCTGGAACTTATTAATGTATCTCAGTTCATCACACTGCACAGTTATTAATTTTCAACTTAAAGATGAAGTTGCGATATTCATTAAGCTTCCTTTACAATAAGCAGCCAGCATTGGTTTCATTTAGGTCAATTAGTAACTCAACAAGACGTTCACTTCAATTGCCCTTGAACTTGCAGCGTTTGAAAGGAAGGCTAATGCACCACACTTTCAGCACCTTGAAATAAAATCAAGGAGAATGTTTTATTATAAAGATAACACCTGCATGCGATTTTCACAATAGGCTTATTACAACACTTTCAACGGTACGACACCTAACATGAATATTACACTTTAAAAAATATATAAACTTACTTCCAACACATCAACGCTTGTGAGAGCACACACACAATACCATTCTAATAGCACCACTACCACGTCACTGGCTTAGAGAAATTTCCTTTGATTTATGTGTTAGCTCTTTTGCTGTCATGCTGCTCTTGACAGCTTTTGTTTTTACCAGGAGTGAGAGGCACGATGAAGGAGTTTCCAACACAATTCTACCTTTTGTCCCTCCGTTTGTACCGAGTCCTAACCCCACGCGGCCAGTTGTCAAACGAGTGCCCGTTTTTAGTTTTGCGGAAAACGTACGTTAAAAATTAAACAGTGTAGATTTTTATATGATAAACGAGAGTAAAAAATATCCCTTGCACTACGAATGGTTCAAGCACATGTCAATTCCCAAGAACTAGTATTTAAATGAACCTCAATGAAGAAGGCAACTTGTTTCTCAATGCAAGGCCAACTGGAGTAGGAATTGTGGTTCAGATTTAAAATGACAGAGTAAAGGCAAATATGCTCAATTTCACGTGACGGACACTGTCATCATTCACAAACGCAGTGTCCTCCTAAATTCCGACAGACTGTGCGAGGACTGATGTCTGTGCTTGCTGGAAACACTGTTCACTCTGCCTACATTTCTGTTGTCTCCAGGACAAAAAATGTTGTGCCTTGCCTGCCGAGTCTACGTCAGTTATCACGCGCGCCAGGAAGTTAACACCTATTAGTGTTGCTTCGGTAAAATAAAATTTTGGCAATGTTAAATCAATTGGCTTGGAACAAGGAGCTGAAACCTGCTGCTTCTTTCCCAGATGGCCCTGGAAAAATGGTGGAATACAATGCGAAATTTACAACACGGATACACACATGTCGACGTGTATAACATTTATTCGCTCCTGATTTTACTAAATGCGTGGGTGTGGAGTGGTACAGATCCACAAAGGTTGACAAGCTCCAAATAAAAGTGCCCAAAAATACGAAAACCCCCCAAAAGGATCCTCCTTGCCAAGTCTACCCTCCACCCTAAAATGTATTCCTGGACTAGCAGCCGATTGCCTCATGTAAAATTGCTCGCCCACCCACCCAGGACCTTGAATTTTCATAAGCAAGAAACATTTTGACTTCTAGCAGTTGCATATTGCTTCAGAAAATCTTTTTAATTGTTGTATACTAAATGCTATGGTAACAAAAAAATGTTACTAAACTGTGCTACACCATGGACATCTAAATCATAAGTATTTTTCAATATGAATGTGCAGCCTACTTTATTTTCTCATTCCAAGCAATAGGAACATTACTCTTAAAGACTATACAATTTTTGTATTAGTTATTTACTTTGTACCTTAAATGAAATTACAATGTCAGACTTTTGTTTTGCTACAACCAGAATATTGTTTCCTATCCTAATAAAATATAGAATTTCTACCAAGGTAAGATACTTACCCACAGGAGAAATTACGTTCTCTGAGTGGAGAACGACGATGTCCGTGTTACGTATGGAATCTCCCTCGCACCTATCGGAGCTTTGTAACCTACGTCACACTGCAAAATTACGTCAGTAATTACATCACGTAAGAGCACAGCCTAGAAAAATAGTCTCTTACCTCACCCGGGGGTCCCACTAGGGGCTCTCGGTCCGCAATCCACTGTTAGCTTTGACACCCCAACCCAGCCACAGGGCCCAATAATCCGGCACCACCGCGCCCGAGTACGGGTCCAAAAGAAGGCAAATCGATCGGGCAATGGTACTGGGCACTCGATGCAGTCCTCTTAGCAAAACGAACGAGTCCGCCGTCAGCCACCATGGCGTCATGAGAATCGCACGGTGGACACCATCAGCGAGCAACTTCTGGAGACTATCTCCCCACCAAGGGGCATGGAGGAAACAAGTAAGCAACATGAACCGGACCAGGAAATATCGAACATATCCATGAATTCTGCCCCCGGGCACCAGCCCCAAGACACAAACCGGCGAGCTGCGCTGTCGTCGGTGAAGCAAACAAGTCAATCTCAGGTCCCCACTGGACACAGAGTGCTCGAAAAACCCACGGAAATTAATTTTTATAGTTGGAAAGTCATCTTATATCACGTTATTTTCACAACCATACGCAATAACAAATATTTCAGCAAATTTCTGATAGTCAGCAGTCCTGGAGGTGTAATGGCTCAGGCGACTATTTTCTTCAGGCTCCACAACCACACAGTTTCACTACTTCGTAAAGACCGTTCATTTGCTTCGAATTTTGGGCGCGGCCACCGGTATTTGTTGGGTACGTTGAGAATTTGGAGCATGGGCGCCGGTATTCGTTGGGTTTGTCACCCATTTCTCACGCAGCCGGCGATTGAGTTCTCCACGCATCAGAAACTGAATTCCAGGGTTTGAGGGTTCCTTGATATTCATCAGCACAGCCTTCTCTCGGTTGTGGTGTTGAATAGCCAGGAATTCAAGACTTGTCAGGTGTGTATCACTTCCCAAATTTGAGACTAGGAGCGTTCTTGTTCCTTCCCAATCTATATTGTGCTGAGTTTCCATGTGGTCGACTGCAATGCTGTTCGTTCTAACTTTGTTCCTAGTATCGGCCATGTGCTGTTTGACACGGGTCCTAATTCCTTTCCTTGTCTCACCTACGTAGACTGCACTGCAGCACAATATAGATTGGGAAGGAACAAGAACGAACGCTCCTAGTCTTAAATTCGAGAAGTGCTATATATCTTAGAAGTCTTGAATCCCTGGCTATTCAACACCACAACCGAGAGAAGGCTGTGCTGATGAATAGCCAGGGACCCTCAAACCATGGAATTCAGTTTCTGATGCGTGGAGAACTCAATCGCCTGCTGCGTGCGAAATGGGCAACAAACCCAACGAATACCGGCGGCCACGCTCCAAATTCTCAACGTACCTAACAAATACCGGGGGCCGCGCCCAAAATTCAAAGCAGACGAACGGTCATTACGAAATAGTGAAACTGCGTTGTTGTGGAGCCTGAAGAAGATAGTCGTCTGAGCCATTACACCTCCAGGACTGCTGACTATCGAAAATTTGCTGAAATATTTGTTATTTCGTGTGGTTGTGAAAATAAACGTGATTTAAGGTGACTTTTCAATTTTAAAAACCCACGGACAGAGCTCAAAATCGAACCCGTCGCAAAACTCCGCGACAGGTCGTCCGCCACCAAATTCATCACTCCCGGGACAAATCCGTCTCCATGACGCACTGCAGGCGCTTCTGCCAGGTCCACAGAACCCGGACCACCTCCGTCAAGTAAGGGGACCGAGTACTCACTTCCTTATTCACGTAAGCGACTGCTACCGTGCTGTCCGACAGGACCCTCACCGCCTGTCCCGCAAGAAACAACTGGAATGATTGAACAGCTCTCAGGATTGCCAGCAACTCCTTTACATTAATATGTAACGAGACCTCCGCTGGGACCAAGCAACCCTGGCCGCCTCGCCCTACAGTGCCCCCCCCCCCCCCCACCGACATTAGACGCGTCAGTACACATAACCACCGTGACATGGCACTAACCAAAATCTGCTGACGAAATCAGCAACCAATCGTTCCATCTACCACTGGAGGTTCCGCCGGAAACCCTCTGACAGCAGACCCTGCAGGGCCCCAACCTGAGCCCAAGCCACTAGATCCGCCTGCAAAAATCTGACAGGCAGCTTTGCGCCCCGTAAGGCACACGCCATGCTCTCGGCTAAGCCCAACATACGCCGACGGGCCTTCACGGTGGCCACAGATCTCATCCCCAAACTGCGATCACGCCTTCCAATCCGGCCTTCTTGGCCTGCGGCAACACCAGCCGCACCGACTGTAAGTCTACGATGATGCCCAGAAAAAGCAAACTGCGTGCGGGCACCAGCCCACTTTTCTCGAAGTTAGGTGAGAACCCCAGCCGCACCAGGGTACTTAAAGTTCTCCGCACACATAGGTGTACTCGTGTCTCAAAATCTCCGAGAATGCCGAAATCGTCAATGTAGGAAAACACGAAAATACTTTTCAATCACAGAAACGAAAATACATCCTGTCAGGAAAACATAAAAAAATGCCTCGCGTGGACAACCACCGGAACGGCGTCATAAGCCTGCAAGCCATAAACCAGCCCACTTTCAAACTCCTCACCACCGTGTGCAACGTATCCAAAACACACTCTCCAACAAGCATGTATTCATTTAATCTAAGATAATGCAAAATGAGTTATCCGACTTCGCCACCAGAAAACTCAGCTAATTAAAACCCACCGAACCACAGGAAACCAACTCGATCACACCCTGCCCTGCCCCACCAAGTCTAGCAACTTAGGTGCAATCCACGCATCCCTGAACACAATCGGGCGGGTAGGGCGTGGCCACACCTCACACACCGGTGGCGATCTATTGCAGGACCAAACTCGCGCCTTGAAGCCAACTAACTACCTGGAGCGACGTTCCGATTGCTCTCCAAGCCTCTTCCTGGCCGACCAAAAAGGCCGCCTTCAACCACCTGCATGCCCGTCGGCCATTTTTGACACTCAGCCTCGTACGTCTTTTACACGGAAAATCACCCAACTGCCCAACAGCTCACACGCCATAGCCCTATTACGCTTTTTACCACACCCTCGTACGCATGTACGGTAACGACAACACCAACTATATCCTTGCACGCGTGTGCGGTAATAGTGTTCACCTTCGTACACACATACGGAAATCAATCACCTTTACACGCGTTTGCTGATAATCTCTCAAATCAGCCAAACCATCACCACTTTGCCCTTCTTACGTAGTTGCATCAACTCCACGACATTCGTCCACTATACCAAGGAAAAACGCTCACCTGAATACGACGTCATCATTTGGCCAGCTACCAGGCCATCGCCATCTTGCTTTCTCAAAACGCTAGCCTCTAACGCCGTTATTTGCCACGAAAACACAACTCACGTGCAGCCCAACAATTCTTGGTTACGCCAACGAAAGCTTCTTTCCACAACCGCCCCAACCATCAACTGAAAACTCAGCAGGTTGGAAACTTGAAATGACTCTTAGCTAACATTGACCAACCCCGCCAGCGGCAAGAAAAAGAGTGGTATCTGGGAGATGGGGAATGGGCGGGAGTTGGTATGGGAGTAGGAGGTTTGCATGTTTTTGCATAAATTACTGACATAATTTTGCAGCAGTGTGACATAGGTTACAAAGTGCCGATTGGTGAGAGGGAGATCCCATACATAACACATACGAGGAGAGATCCACATAGGAGAAAAACAAATTATAGGCTGCAGACCACACCCCACCACGCCTCTTGCACAACCTGAATTAAGGATTCATCCACACACTTTCTGACCACTCCACAATATTTTATACTACTTGTACTGTGTACGCATCGACCGAATCTACTTTTACGAAATACGGATCGGATCCGGATAACTTACAAGATTTGGCAAATCGGATTCAAATTCAAAATGAAACCTTTGTTGAGTGCTTCAGCCCTTTGCATTTTATAAAGACTAAATTTTCTCCCTAGCTGAGTACACTGGGTACACTGGGTACACTGAGTACACTGGGCAGAATTAGACTTGATACACATTTTCACAACTTATTCATTGATTTTTCCCTTATAACTTCTGGACGGTTTATGCTAGCCACCTGAAATTGGGTCCAATTTGGAATGCTGGTGAAAAATTCAAAAAACACTTCGAATGGTATTTTGGAATGTCGAAATCGACCAAAAATTAGTGAAGTTATTAAAAAATCGTCTAGACATTACACATTTTGCTGAATCCGTAACCTGAAGATCCGGCTTCAGATCCAGTTCGGATATAGAAACACTCAGCGTAGGCGACAGTTGCACCACTGCTTGTTTTAAGTGATCAAGAGCAATGTAAACAAAAAAAGTCCTTAACTCTTCCACTCTATAACGGACTTTTTGGCATTCAAATTTCTCTCCACTTCACAGTTGGCCTTGGGTCAGCAAGGCTTGTTGTCATTGGCGCTGCTTACATCCATTGTTGGGCTAACGTTGGTGTCATCGTCTCCCACAACAGGGGCCTTGGGAAGAAAATTTCGTCATTTAGCCTCTAGTTTTTCGCTCAAATTTGGTGTCATCATTCTTCAAATTTGTTTGTAGGCTAGCAAACAAATGAGAGGCAGTGGTTTGAAAAGACGAAAAGTATTTAAGGCTAAGATACCCAGCAAGGGCCGTGAATGATGCCATAAAAAAAGCAAAAGCCTGGAAATGCCAGGTAAGTGGAAAGAAGCCAAGACCCAAATAATGAAGGACCAGTGAATTTAGTTACCTACATGCCTAAATGTGGAGAGAAGGTGAGAAGAGCACTGGCAAAAGTGGGAATCTCCTGCTTCTTTTGCAATCCGAAGAACATCCGAAAACTCCTGGGTGGCAAAATTACGAAGGAAAAAGAGGCACTAGCTGATGGTGATAGTGTAGAAGCTGATGGTGGTAGTGTAGAAACGGGGGACGGTCGAGCAAGAAGGGAGACACAGGGTACGGAAAGAAGTGGACATGAGTATTAAGAAAGAAGCAGACACCATGACTGAAGCCATGGCTGCATTTAGACACCGATATGAGACTAGGTTAAAGATAAAAATGAGTGAAAACTATAAAGATATTGAACGCGCAGCTCGAGAAGAAGTTGTAAATGACAGGCATGAAGATGGAGTGGTTTATTAGATTCCCTGCAATGACTGCCCACAAGGATGTGTAAGGGAAAACAAAAAGTCGAGTTCGTGTGAGAATGAAGAGCATATGAAAGCAACTGTGGAGGAAGATAGAAAGAATGGGGTATCCATGCATTGTTTGAGAACCAGGCATAACATCAACTGGGACAAACTAACATCATGCTCAAGTCAGACACAAGGGTGAGTAACACCTCCGAACCGTAGAATCAGTGGCTAAACATCATTGCAGAGAGCATTCGACTAATGAATGAATATACAAGAGCCAGCCTACCAACAATTTGGAAGAATGATGATATCAAATCTGAGCGAAAAAATTGAGGCTAAGTGGCAATGATTTCTTCCCCAAGGCCCGTTGTGGGAGACGACCTTAACGTTAGCCCAACAATGGATGTGAGCAGTGCCAACAACAATGAGGCTTGTTGACTCAAAGCCAACTGTGAAGTGGAGGGAAGTTTGAATGAAAAATCCGCTAGAGAGCAGAAGTGTGGAAGAGTGAAGGAGCAAATCTCTTTGGCTATAGCCTGAAGAAGCCAACTAGAAAGATTGTCGAATATTCGCAAGATTTTGCTAAAAACTTGGATCAAGTATTTCTGCCGAACCATCGGTTTTTCGTTTAGCCTTAGGTTGATAGATGACTTACTTACTGGGTCAAGACGATGGGGCCAAAAGTGATGCAGTTCAATGCCATTTTTAATAAATTAGGTAAGAATTTATACAAATGAGGGTACAAAAGTGCCGTAAGCAAGAGGGATATCTAAAACAAGTTAACACAATGATGAGGATTTCTATGATGGAGGGTTAGTTTTTTTATGCCATAAATCATATTTGAAGCTTTACATAAGATTAAATAACCAATGTTACCAACTCGAGAAGTTCAAAAGGTTGCATAAATGTCTGTATTGAGATTTAATTTATTTAGTCTTGGGTAGGCAACTAGGTGCTTTGCATTTCTTATCTAGATCGACACCAAACTTGTTTACTGTGAGATGGCACATCCAAGC
>JAHWFP010117919.1:4506-16985 GCA_023313725.1 Lithobius niger | reverse complement strand
CTTTTTACCCCCCCCCCCCCCCCCCCCCATTTCTCCAAGTTGCTCTGTTTCTTAATCGGATTTCTGCGTTTTCGCGAAACTATCAAGAGCATCGGAGTCATTCGTTCGATTTGATGTTGGGCCAGATAGCTCTTAAAAACAAACTTGCGTCCCAGATTTTCCACGACGATCGTCATTGGAACCAATAAAGTCGATACGATGAGATATTACCCTAAAATGAGTGCGTCGTAATCGCTATCAGAAAGTGCTTCAGATGACGATCAGATAAGAATTAACTTGCCAAGTTTTCGTTTTATGGGTTATCGTAATTGTAATGGCGAAAGGCTTATGCATAATGTATATAAGCCCTACTTATTTGTCAAATGATAGTACAGACTTAAGTATGGTGGCCCACGAGCGGCATTACACTTTCTTAGTTCACAAGTGCAAAATTAGTGTTTTCCTTTGCAATTTCAATACGCAAATTAAAATTCATTATTCAAAACTCGAATTTAAACTCAGAATCAAAACGCAAATTCACAATCCAAATGCAGATTCAAATTCAAAACAAAAATGCAAACTCAAACTCGAAATCAAAAACGCAAATTATAATTCAAAATCAAAAAAGTAAATTCAAAATCAGGCACAAGTTCAAATTCAAAATCAAGTCGCAAATGTAAATTCAAAATCAAAACACAAAATTTCAAATTCAACGTCAAGAGGTAAATTCAAACTGAAAATTAAAACGAAAAATTCAAATTCAAAATCGAAATGCAAATTCAAATTTAAAATCAAAATATAAATTCAAATTCTAAATTCTGTGTGAAGCAGGAAGTAAGTGATTTTGATCACGATGACAAGTGATCAAAATCACTTACTTCCTGCTTCACACAACGCAACACCAGAATTAAAACAAGTCCATTGCTGGGTGGAATTTTCGGTGACTTTGTACTGTCATCGAGTCCACCGAACGCACTGACGGACCTACTTCCACATTTGAGCTTCGCGCACTTCCGGTTTCGCCGTCAGTCGGATAAGGCGTGTTTCTAAACTAGAGGGAAGAGTGAGTTGGATTCCTCTAAGCCACGCCCCTCAACGTCACCAAAACCGATCAGTTTAGAAACACCACTACCTCACTTGTCGTTCTCAACATTAGAAAAATTAGCAATAATCGCTGCCACATCTATTTTCAGCAAGAGAAATGTTATTAAGAACATAATACAAATGGTTATTAATCTATGTTTAATTGGAATTTATTTCTAAATTTAGACATTTTCCGTATCTCACTTCCTACAGTTTAGAAACACGACCATCTCAGCTACTAATGCGTGATGGCAGCTATGTTGGATCAGTAAGTGAGCGAGAAAAACTTGCCTCACTTTCCTCGGCAACATCTCAGCTCCATGACATCACGCCTACGTAAAGTGTGAGGAGTTTGGATCAGTCTCCTCGAGTTAAACAGTTTTCCTCACTTCCCTCAGACATCCCTCTAGTTTAGAAACAGCACCATTGGCTTGCTTGGCTGGCTGACGATGGTACTGCTACCTCCCTGTAGAACGTAGATGGTGGTGGTTTTACGAAGTCTTTCCATTGTTTTCCATTCAGCAATCAAAAATCAAAATGTAAACCAAAACCAAAATTTAATTTAATTTCCCTTTTTTTGCACGTGGTTCAAGAGCGCCATTATTTGTTTTTACTATGAGAGGCGGCCTTGATTCACCGAGGAAGTGCCAACAGCAACGTCAGGATTCGTGATTTCTCTTCTAGCACGTGATCCAGGAGCGCCATCCCTCGTTTTTCCTATGGGAGTCGGCCTATACAGGCGCCAACAACCACAGCCACCTACAGTAAAAGCCGGACCAGGTCAAGACAAATTAGGCAAGTAAAATCAACCATTGACAGAGAAGGAAGCGCAAGTTTGCTAGGTGCTGCCATCTCTACACCAAGCGGCGAAATTTCAAACTAACCGACCAGGGTTCCAAATTCTGTCAACCGATGGCGCCACTTTGCAAACTTTTCGCGCCGGTATTTGTCGCGCCTTCTAGCGGAGCATTGTGGAAGGCAAAGCTGATCCAGCCTTTACTGTAGGTGGCTGTGCAACAACACGACGTCACTCCGGGAAATACAGCTCAATTAGTTGTTTGCAATTAAATTCAACGTCACGTCTGCATTATGGTACCAGGCAACCTTTTTCAAACCTTGGTGAATGAATCAACCACGACTCATTTTCACTGTTTCTCATCGATGGAGATTTATTATTTCCTCTATTTGCCTTTTCTCCCCTCCGTCCTTTCGTGCTCGCCATACGTGTTGGCGCATTTTGCTAGCCTCTTCCCCGACAAGACAATTGTGAAAATTAAGTTTTACGGTATTAGTTAGGAGGCATTTACTCCTACATCTCCAAAAACAATTATTGGACTGAAGGGGTGAATATTTTTCGTCATAAAGTCTTTATCGCTTACTTTAAAATAGTTTAAATAAATAATTCCTTTTCATGTGGATTTTGGTACTTCTTATTTTCGCGTGTGGTTTTCGTGTATCATTCACCAACTTTGTTGTTTTCCTTGCTCGTCACAGTCATGTTCTGAACTTACTTCGTTCAACCAGGTCTTGGGGGTGAGCTTGGGGGGGGGGGGGGGCTGCTGCTAGAATATGGTCGATCCCGAATGTGACCACAGAAGCCCCAAAATGGCAGTTCCTACCAGGCCCATTCCTGATTCTCGGCTTAGTTCCTTTGTCTCTAACAGTTTACAGTAGACTCAAACAGGTAAGGCCTCACGCCAATTTTTACATGGGTAACTACAACAATGAAATTTATTGTTGCTCTTGGGTTTTTTTTGTGTGTTTTTTTTTCTATGTTAGTTTTTGCATGACTGTTCTACGTTCACACAAAAATAAAAAAGTCGAAGGAAAAACCGGAGGGAAAAAAACGTTGCTTAGTCAACTAACCTGCCGTAACTAAACTATAATAACCAAAATAACCCGAAAAAAAATACAACAAAAACGACAAAACGTTTTGTGCCGTTATCGAAATCCAATTTTTTTTTTTACGGTTGCGTGTGTTCCTGAAGTGGCTAAATGCGTCGATCAAATGTTATTATTTCATTGAGTTACGTCTAGAAAGGCTATTAGCTATAAGGAAGCAACGATGTTTCAGTTTGCCGTGTTCTAAGGTCCACGTGACTACAACTGAAAAAGGCGACGGACGGACAACATCGTTGCTATAGTCTTCCCAACCGTTTCGGCTGTCAGAAGACCAAAACCAGGGGACGACAGTCATATGCGTATCATCGAAACAGTACGAATACCATGCTTAGCGCATCCACGATATACAGGCTGTGCTATATAGCGAGTCTCAACAAACCCCTTACTCAAAAAGTGGGTTTACCATTGAGACTGGCGAGTGATCAGCTCGTTTGAAATTTTGAGAGGAGATTCAGATTGAATGAGTGATACAGGATACCTGACCCTGGTTTTATTGTTCCTGAAATCTAACTTTTCTGGACAAATATTTTTCTTCCATTGCATAATGCATGGTTCCAACTTCCAAGGAAAAGAAAAAAACTGTTTTGAAGAAATTAACAAATGAACACATTTCTAAGGACACTTTTACGTCCCCTTGGCTCGTTACTTGGGGGGGGGGTTTTAGTCCCCCCCCCCCCCGCCCGTTATACTCGGCACTGCAAACAAACTCCCGTCCTAGTATCCAGATGTTACGACGAGAGTTTCTTTAATTGGATGTGATCAATTTTAAATGGTCCAACTAATAGGATATGTTAGGTGACAGAGGATTTGAAATTTCAAGTTTATCGTTAAAAGTTTTTTACCGATTGTTGTGGTTTTATTAAAAACCACATTCGGCTTTAACGTCAGCCGTTCAAACGCAAATTTTCCCACCCATCTGAGCTCTCGTTCTCCCTCTTTACGTTACTAAACGCGAGTATAGAAGTCCAGACGGATCAGCGGAAAATTTAACCATTCCTATCCGATAGAGTCGCTCAGTCGGACAATTACGATATTTCAAAACCCGAATTTTGCGGCAACGGTGAATTCTCTGCTTTCCTGAAGGGTTGCCTAAAATATCATGATCAAAAAAATGTAAAAAAAAAAAAAAAAAAAAAGAAAGAAATTATCAACGTCAAGGGTGTCGGTGTGCGTATTCCGTAACGGTTTATGAATAGAAGATTAGGCGGGAACGGGTTTCGAGTCCTTTGTCCGCACCCTATTCAGAGCTTCAGCAACCCAGATTAGACCAACACGCAATAAGACGTCTACGAAGAAAGCGTTGCAAGGGAAAAGTAATTTTGCCTCGGATTCAAAGCCAATCCCGAAGGGAGAGAAGGTGCGGGCCGTGCGGTGGTCAGTAGCCGGCCGTAGTAATATCTTGCAAGCCAATGTTAATACTCGACGCTAAACCGCGAACATGTAGGTAAAGGGACGAAATCAAATTGGTCCCAGTGTAGATCACAGCGGGGAGTCCGTCTGAATAACGGGAGCGCAAAAGTCGAGAATGACGTGGAGGGGGGTGGGCGGAAGGGGTCTGGGAATCGATGGTGAGGCCGGGCCGCGCGGATGTGGGGAGCGGGTGGGTGATAGGGGGAAAGAGGATGGAAATAGGAATGGTATTTCCAGTGCCTGCAAAACACGTGCATTCACTCTTGATTCTTTTGTGGCGCGCCCCCCCCACTCTCATTTTCACGTTGATGCTTGAAAATACGAAGCAAAAGTATAATAATAACAAATGGTGATATTTTAAGAATGATTTCATTTTCAGCAAGAATAACTTCCGTCCGTGAGCCCATCAGTTTTGGTTTCCCCGGACAAAGTTATTTTCACACACAAAAAATGCAATTTATGCTTAACAAAAGAGCACGTATAACTTTATAGACATGGCATAACCACCATCACAACGACACAATACGCATTATGGATTAACAAAAAAGTTTTTTTTTTTAAGTATTTTGCCTCACTGAAATGGCCGTGTAAAATTGAAAGACACATTACCGCGTTTCGCAACAAATGAGCATGTTTTTTGTTTTTTTTTAGCTAAACAAAAAAAGCTCTTAGGTGTTCTGGTTACTACGACACATTTACAACTTTAATGATAATTTTTATACAATCAGCCGTAAATGCCTACAGGTATTTGTTGGCTGATACAAGTCAAAATCAAAAGCACTGCAAAATTGAAATTCATAGTTTTAAAGATAACTAGCCATATTAGTTCACTTCGCTCACTCCGTTGGCGTAGATCCACGCTTCGTGTAATTTCTTTGATTCCAACAACATCACAAAATGTATGTATTGTTCATTTCGACGCAAACTAATTGCAGTTTTTACTCACAGTTCCTCCATTGCATTCGCATGCACCTCATCTATACATCGTTCAAAACATACGGTTTGTTTGCGCAGAAACGAGAAACTTACTGAAAAGGTTTAGTTTACGTTGAAATTGCTCATTTTGTTCGCTCAGCCTCAATCCAGGCAATTCCGTGTTTCAGAAACGGAATGTTTGTTTGATAACCTTTCAAACCCTACAGGTGTGATTTTTTCCGTCCACCAGTCACTTGATTCAAAACCAATTTTAAGTTTTATATGCAAAATATGTCGTCCTTTATAATTTTTTTTTTCGAAAGCAAGTTTATGTCTACATTTGTACTTTGAACTGCAATCTTAAAGTTCATAACACGACCGTGTCAACGATGGCTGTCCCGTAAACAAAATAAATTTAGATTTCCTGCTGATTTTGAGATCCATATATTATGCTATGTCGTGTTTCTGTTACCTCGTACTGATGCAAAACGTCACGTCATAGTTTTTTCAGGCAAAGTTAAAGTTGGTTCAGGCGTAATAAACTCTGCACAAACACACTATGACGTCGTCATGAGCAAACGTCATGAGGTACAAAACGAACCTCGACGTTATTTTTGCAGTTTATCCCCGCATATTTGAGGGTCATAAATTCATGTCACAGCGACAAAAATAGGCCTAACGGTTGCGCAGTTTAATTATCCTTCATTTTGGTCCTATGCCCATCTTTGTAGGTGGCTTGGTTCAAGAGGAGTGCAGGTACACACATATTACACACACGCAGATCATACTTTTTGAATGATACCAGATAATAATAACACTTTCATCAAAATAAGTGAAAGGACAAGGAAAAGCCACAGGATAGCTCTGAGCCTAAATTAAGTTTAAAAAAGAGCGTAATGGCAGCCATAGACTGAAGTCTACAAAATATAGCAACAAACCAAATCATGATTCAGAAAGAAGAAATTGGTTATGCAGTAGGTAAATCCATCTAACGAAACTGGACAGGTCTGTTTTATGAATTTTTGTTCTTGAACGTATGAATGGAAGTGTATAAAACCACGTCAGATGGAAAGGCATTACTACATTCACCGCCCGATGAGAAAATAAGTACTTCCGACAGTACACACGATCCCAATTTGCAGTCGATTTAAGAGGGTGACCTCTAGTACGATCTTTTTTATATTAACCTCAAAAAAGATAGTGGTGGCAATTACCTGCTTTTAATGAAATCAAATATAACCGGTTTTTTTTTAATACGGTCGCTTAACCAAAATATTGCTTGCAAACATACATTCAAAAAAAAAAAGAATTACGTTGTTTCGTTTCGTATCGTCAAGAATTTATGGGGTTTGGGAGGAGAATTTGAAACTCTAAAATGTCCCTATTGAAACACGTTAGATTCGTCCCCATTAGTTCTGTCCGAGTTTTCAGAGGACGCCACGTGTTCTATCTGGTAATTTTTGCTCTTTTTTCAGCCCAAATCTAAAGTAAACTAAATTACAACTAAGCTAGGCTAAATAATAATTAAATTTAAGCTAGTTTCGTTTAGTTTAGATTAATTTTAAGCTAAAAACTGAGTACAAATTCCCACATAAAACACGTGGCGCCCTCTATAAACTAAGACTGAACTAATGTGAATGTATCCAAGACGTTTCATTATGGGTCTCAGTCACAAATTCTCCTCCCCAACCCTATTAATTCTTGGTATCGTTTATTAGTAGAATGAAACAAAATAAATATCGTGCTGGAATGTAGACCTATTGCATTGGCTACGTAGTAATAAAATCATTTACAATTTGTCTTCTCACATGTTTTGGGCTAAGAAAATCAGCATATCACCGTTTTCTGCTAATAGGCTAGTGCACATCTTCAGCGGTCACTATTTGACCATTACACGAAAACGCTCTTTCCGACAGTACCGATGTAGCAGGCAGCCTACGGGAACTCTCCGCTGCAGCTTTTTCTACCCACCAGTACAACGCATTTCTAGCAATGTTAAGCCTCGACTCTTTGGAAAATAGCTGATATTGTGTTTCAGTAGTGTTAGTTTCGTTACCGCAAGTTTCTTTGTGTTGGCCTATTCCCGGTACGTAGGATGTAGCTTCGCCAGGGGTAGTGGGGGGGGGGGGGGGTACGATGAGCGGTGAGAGAGCTCAGCCTGGTTGCTTTCTGGACTATGCTGATCTGGTCGAACCTCTGGAAAGGGGATCTTGGCAAAGCCCCCTCCAGAAGTGCCAGCCATGGTTAGCGTGAGAGGCTATCATGCTCCTTTAGCAGCTGTGGGAATTTATACTGGCCAATTTTGGACAATCTTTCGGCCCCCTACGATGATCAGAAGTTTCCCGGTACAAATCCTCGAGTATACCCCTATCTTTATATATTACAAAAGTATTTATCAATTATAAAAAAAAAAACTTGGTTACTGTTTATTAGAGAGTTTGAAGGGCGATTCTAACAAAAACGGTAAGAAATTGGGGTAACCTCGAATTCCATGTGTTCCTGCTCGAACATTTCAGCACTGTATATAAAAAGCTGGATACACGGAGCACCAAAAATACCATCAATAAAATTAAAATTAAAAAAATTCGCCTGATAGCATCAATTGGAAGCAAAACTATTTCGGTGCAAGAGAAAAAAAGGAAAATGGTCGAATCATCCTCCTATCAGTTGCTAAGGTTACCCTCGGACGGAAAGGGACAACTTTACTAGGAACAACCCTTTTGTTTTTGCAAAATGTTGATAAGTTTTACTCCCTGTTTTGGGGTTTTTTTGTTCTAAATTGCTTTCAACATTTACACGTTATAATATATACGTAGCAATAATTATATAGTTTGACTGTCGTCACAATAAGCCGATCCAGCCAGCGACTGAAATTAGCTGTAAGTATCAGGGATTTTTCTAGTCGAGACTGAGACGAGACGAGATTTTTCTAGTCGAGACTGAGTCAAGACGAGATTTTGTCTAATCGAGACTGAAACGAGACTAATTTTTTTCTACTCTACACTGAGACGAGACTTTTTATAGTCGAGACCGAGACCAGACGAGATATTTTCTAGTCGAGACGGAGAAGAGACTTTTTTATAGTCGTGACTGAGACGAGACGAGATACTTTGTAGTCGAGACGAGAAGTCACAACAGTATAAAATTAAAGGTTGAGAGGGTTTCACGGCAACACTACGTATTTTATATCGCTTTTCTATTTTCGTAGCCCTTTCCTAGATCATGATCACCAGGCGGACTGCAAATTTGGATATTTGTCATTAAATCTTTGTGCTTGTACGAAGTCGGAGTCCTTTTTTTTTTATTAATGTTACACAATCCCTAGAATAAAAACATTAGTTTCTCCCTACCTTGCGAATACCTGCAGAAAGTAGCAGCTTCAACTTCACTTCCTGCTTGGCCGCCCTAAGTTGGAACGACTCAAAACCAGAAGTCGTTTTAGCAAACGAAACGAAACCACCCCGGTCGAAAATAACGAATGGTAACCTAATGTAAACCAATCCAACATACTTAATGTAAATAACGATAAATAAATCTTCGGATGTTTATTTCTACCTACCAAATTTAGCTTACGATTCTTCAATAGGCGCTTACTTATTTAGCCGTATTTATCATGGTTTTGTACGCTATTCTGGGTTTGGGTTGTGCTAACTAGTTTTCACTGGAAATGTTTGGACTGCTTTAGTCACGGAAATGAGGATTGTTTTAAATATTAACTAATTAACATCCGATGCGAAACTTTGTGGACACCTTAAATTGAGCCATACAAGATTTATGTAATGTTAGACGATTTCCAATAATTAACAAATAAAGCAAGCCTAAATCAAAAGAATAATAAACAGCCCCTAGCATAACAAGTTAACAACGGAATATTATGGGGCAATAATGAAAGGTTAGTGAGAATAACAATGTAACATAAGCTACAGGCTAACAGTAATTTACGGTTAATGAACAAGTAACGAAGATGGAAGTAAGCAAGAACAACAAAATGTCAACTTATGTTCTTTGTTTTTTTTTTTTTTTTGGGGGGGAAACAAGTAAGCGCGTGTGTACGCTTGCATAACAAAATGTGGGCGTAATTCGACTTCATAAAATCAAGTTCACTCTAAATTCCAGGAGTGACTAAGCGCTGCTTAAATGGAAGCTGTAACCAGACGTTTACTGCATTTTATCTCGCAGCTTTTACTACTGCACGTGTGTCAAATCATGCCTTATAGGGCAGTGACACGACGTAGTATTATTGTATATAACTCTATGGTGGAGCCAGGTACTGAGTTAGCTGGAAGGTACACTGGTGGGGGAAAAGAAGAACGTCTTACTGAAGCCAATGCTATTAGACTGGATTTCTTAGGCCTAAAACGCGCGATTTTTGTCGACTTGTAGGCAATTGCTGACATTTTTAAGCAAGTGGAGTCTTTATTTTCCAATTACAACCTAAGCAGGATAAGGGATTGGAGAAAACAACGGTTTTTTAAGCCTACGAAATCCACTCTCAAAGCACTGGCTTGACTAGAAGTGCCGTTGTTTAACCCACCATTTCAATCTAGTGCCCCTTGCAGGTATCTCTCATGTAGCCATATGACGTCACTTGACGCTGCTCATTCACACCCAACATACGTGACTTTTTTTTTTTTAGATCTGTTGTGTGGAAATAAGACTAGTTTGGGTTATTTGCAAATGGTTGGGAAATTTGCTACATAGAATACCGGGAGAATGCATCGCATTAAATGAGAATGGTCGTGTTCCCTGTAAGCAGTAGCACGTTTCTATCGTAACAGAATTGTGGTCATCATGGCTGAAGGATGGCAGAGCTCGGTGCCTGGGGTTGTTAATCGGGTTGATGACTGGCAAGGAGGCCGTGGAAAAATATAAATAAATGCGGGTGAAAACCTATTTACGTTGCCTTTTGGACCCAAATGTCAGACTGGCTGAGAAACCAAAGGCCGAAGTCCTACCGTTAGGCCTAACACTTTTATTGTCAGGAAAAGGACCTACCAATCTGTGCTGTTCAGGGTATAACGAGTGCCTAAGTTCCTTCAGCGGCTCTGGGATCTAATTTGACCTGTTCGGAACTTTATCTGCGATGATCGGAGACTTGCCGGCTCGCATACTCGGACTTAGGGATCCAAGATAACTACAAAAAAAAAAAAATAATAATAAATGTTTAATTACCTGTAGTAATCCTGCAAGCACCTATTCAAATGGCGATCATTTTTCGATAATCACACGAGTTGCATTCCGGAGTGAAAAAACAACGGCAGTTCGGCGAGGTGCTTTTTTCACCTTGGGGTTGATCGAGCGACTGGAAAAAAAAGATCTATATTTAAACAAGGCTCTACGGCATTTGCAACGAAAAAAACACGGATTTTAAGGATTTCTTATTATTTGTTTGTATTAAAGCTGCCTTACATCCAGCCTTATATCCTGCATGTGTTCACACTTTTACATTATTATCACAATTTTTTTTTTTTTTTATATTTAATCTATCATAAAGGAAGGAACAACCTTAGTTTTGTATTGAGCAGAGATATTTGCCGCCATTTTGGCACCAGATTGGCACCAGTATGGGTTTTGGAGTGCATAACTACAAGGTGCACTACATAAAAATGGAGGGGAAAACAAGGAAGAGCGGATTTCTTAGTCTTAAAATAACGTTGTTTTTCTACAACAACAAAAATCGCGCGTTTTAGGTGTAAGAAATCACTCTTGACAGCATCGGCTTCAGTATGACGCCCTTCTGTTTCTCTTTGCAGTGCCCCTTGCAGCTAACCCATTAAGGCTCCAGCATAGAGTTATGTATACAATAATACTACGTCGTGTCACTGCTCTATAGTTCAACTTCAAGAAGCAGTTGATAATGAAATGAGTAGATCTTAATCTACCCCAAAACAAAATTTGTTAGGGATTCCCGCCAAGCTTTTCGGCCGTGTGAAGTGGTGATACCAAACGCCAAGCTCTTTCGCCAAACTAATCCCACCGAGTTCGAAGGTTAAATGAAATATATGAAAATTGCTTACTCCGCAATTTTCAATTATTTCATTTAACGTTTGAAGTATTAGTCGGTGGGATTAGCTTGATGAAAGAGCTTGGCGTTTGATATCACGACTTAATA
Source organism: Lithobius niger (assembly GCA_023313725.1). Lineage (NCBI taxonomy): Eukaryota > Metazoa > Arthropoda > Chilopoda > Lithobiomorpha > Lithobiidae > Lithobius > Lithobius niger. Next base: position 5,584 of record JAHWFP010117919.1, on the reverse strand, counting down.
ATAATAATAATGTTTGTTGCTGAAACAACAGACTTCACACGGCCGAAAAGCTTGGCGGGAATCCTTAACAAGTTTTGTTTTGGGTAGATAGCAGATCTTTTTGGTCCAAATTGACGAAATCCAATTTGTTTTCTTAGTAATTATGAGATGGAAACACCACGAGTTTTTACAGTAATGGGTTTTCACTTCGCTATTACCTTTGGCCGGACTGAGTAGCCTTATATTAGCAGAATATATCGTTTAAATGTTGTTGGTTTTCTTACTGCTTCGGTTTCGTCCAGCAAATGCAAAACAATCTAATTTATTTTGTAACTTATTTACTCGGAAGTACTTGGCTCTTTCTCCTCTTCAGGGCAGCAGTAAGACAAGAGTAAGATTTTTTTTTTTTGGGGGGGGGGGGGGGTCAGTTTTGTTGAGTGAAATCTTTAAAACTACTGGTTTGTTTTGGCCAAATTATGTGTTGTCTCCAATTCTCCATTATCTTTGTTTCATTGAATTCTAATTATTTATTTTCATTTGCCTGGGTCGAATTAGTAAATCGTCTTTGGGAGATAGGCGAAGCGGCCCAGGACATGCCACTAATTTCCTGGGACCTCATCTTTGTCCTCAGGTGCCTTTACGAGAGCTCAGAGGCAATCATTTCGCCATAAACTGAGGTGGAGGGCGCGCTATCGGCCCATGATAGGTGTTCATAGGGAAATGACCTATTCTAGCCCCTATCCGGAAAACCGATTTTTTTTTTGTTGGTGCCAAATGGGCTTTTTTTTTTTTAAATATGTGGTTGACATGTTTCTAACATTGTTGATATTTGGAGAATTGGTTGTTAGTCTTAAATTGATTAATAAGTGAGACTTGATTTGAGTCGTTTGTACTGTTAGTAACGACTCTCATGTTTTCATGCTATCCTGATCTCAAAATTTATGCTCCCTTTTGTATTTTCAAATTAGTACATATTAGTTTGCTATGGCATGCAATTTACAGAAATTTTGACTAAATTGCTATGGCATGCAGTTTGGAGTGCTTTTGACTAAATTGCTTTGGCATGCAGTTTGAAGTGCTTTTGACTAAATTGCTATGG
>JAHWFP010117918.1:0-53354 GCA_023313725.1 Lithobius niger | reverse complement strand
CAGAACAATTGCAGAAAAATAGAATATCACAGCTGAGTAGATTGTGCTTAGTCTCCCCATCAAGAGGATGGAAGCTTTAATTCTCCCAAACAGATAATATTTAAAAAAGGTCTTTCTGATCAGTAGAATGGCGTTGGTCAATTGGTGTTGGCAAGATCAATCAGAGACTTATTTTTTTCCTGGATGATTAAACTGTTACAAATTCTTAAATAAAATCAAACAAAAATCTCAAATTTTAGCAAAAACTGTCATTATTTGAGAATCACTTCAAATACCGTACTTTACGCACTGTCAGACATACAAAATTTGTAGGACCAAGCATTGAAACAGTTTGATATGACACCATTTCTCTAGGATTCAACAATGTCACACTTCATTGTATGAAAGTCATTGTTTAATTCCGGCATTGTTGTTGCATGGCCACTAGTTTTTGCTACTCTAACAAAAACCAGAGCTGAGCATATTTCACGATGGCGAGGATAAATACTTGTGCGGCGATACAGCTTGAAAATTGTTGAAAATGGGCAGTCTTTGTGCCCTGACAAGGAATAATTGTATTTCAATAACGTGCATAAACTGCATCAATGTCATAAAATTGAGCAAGCTGATAATTTTTATCAGACAATTTTTGTCTAGAAGTGGACCACACATTCACGAATTATCACGTTACCAAAAGGGGCTCACTGGGCACTCGCATCTGATGTCCGGACTTGAGTCGAGCAAGCTGGACTTCTCACCCATTGAAAGTTTGAAAATAAGGTGAGGTCGTTTTGGCCCCAAAGCTTTTAATCATTCACTTTAACGGAAGGACTGAGTACATTCACGAATTATCATGTGACTAAAGCTACTAGTGAACATTTCTTTTGGTCTTTGTCAAAATACTCTTCTGTTATCATGATGGAAAGAACTGTTGAATGCATACATGGACTCAGTTTAATACAACTATAGGTTATGTATATCACAGTATGAAAACAAGTTCGGACTTCATGAAAGCCAAGGTTACCGAGACAATATATTTAATACCTAACTTTTGGCAGGTACACCCATTCCGTTGTCAAAGAACACTACTTAAACCATTAGCAACAGAAAGACAATAAGTTGGCCATTGGCATGCATTGCATACACAAATTCGAAGGAAACTATGGTCTTGGCTATGCATAGGTTATTACAAAATGACAAAGGAATATATGACATGCATTCAATAAGTTCCTTGGTAAAGATAGGGATGTGCATTACTGTTTTGATAATCATCGGCTGTCATGAAGTAAGAGGATGGATGCAATTGTTTTCTGACTGACGTCGACATTTGCATGTGTTTGTAAAATGGGAAAACGGTTTTGTAATTTAATTGAAGGATGGTTACTCATATAACGCTTGCTGATTAGCTGCAAAATCCAGTTAAGTTGATACCTGTTAACGATGCTTCGTTGAAATAAGATTCGGATGATATTGAATGAACTGGCTTGGAACCGGGAAGTGAGATCCACATCTTCTGTCCCAGTCAACCTTGCTATCAACAGTGGAATACGAAGGGAGCATGACAACTCTCACATCATAACCATGTGTAGGCATTTATGCTGATACTAATGCTTAGGTTAATACCACTTTAATCTCGGCGATATGTGGTGTAATGCGAAGGGAAAGTAACAACATAGATACTCCCACACCCTACGAATGTGTAGGCATAAGCTTATATTGCTTCTGCTCTATTCATGGCCAATAACATACAAGATACAGACTCATGCATTTCCATTGCTTTACTGTCCTCGAACTTGGGGACATTTTATTGCTTCATTGCAATTTTATTTTCAGTATTTGTTGAGATCTAACTGAACATCTAAAAACTCCTCAAGTACTCGTTGGCTCTTACGTATCTAATTATTTTATTTTGCCACGTTTATTAACTGCTCCTGTAGTTAGTTTGGTTTAGTGAAATTAAAGTTTACTAACTTAGTTTACTTAGAGTTTATTAAATTGGTTGACTTAAAGTTTACTTGTCATTTTTGCTTGTTCAAGTTTAGGGCAACCTGCAGTGATATGAATGTATTAGTTAAAGACAGAAAGCCAAAGGCTCAACAAGAGTTAAATAAATACAGATGCAAACCTATTTACGTTGCCTTTTGGACTTATATGTCAGGTTGGCTGAGCGGGAAATCGAATTCACGACCTGTGAAACCAAAGGCCGAGGCCCTATCACTGAGCCATACTGACACGGCCAAAAGGAAACGGCCATAGATAGCATTTGACACATGTATATGTACATGTAAACGTACACTATCCAATCGTCACTGGAGGGACGCTTATTTGCCACGCCACTCTCCAAGTGAAACGAATGGAACACTTACACGTGAAAATAGTACTATTACCTCAACTACTGGCTTTAACTCCTTATTTCACGTTTAAGTGTTCCATTCGTTTCATTTGGAGTGTGGCACAGCAAATAAACGTCGTGGCGAATGGATAGTGTATGTTTACATATATATATGCACGTGCTAAACGCTACCTATAAACGTTTCCTTTTGGCTGTGTCGGTATGGCTCAGCGGTAGGACCTCAGCCTTTGGTTTCAAAGGTCCTGTGTTCCATTGTACGCTTAGGCAGTAAGTCCAAAAGGCAAAGTAAATAGGTTTGCATCAGTATTTATTTATCAATGTATTAGGAGAGGTTATTCAATATTTCGAGGTGTATTGTGTAATAACAATTAGGTCATGATTACATTAAAAAAATAAAAAAATTCACCACATATAAACCTGTGACCGTTGCCAACGCATTGTGCATTTGAACTCTTATTATTTTTTGTTTTGCTTTTGTGTATTTCATTAAAAATGAGATCATGCACTTTTATCACATTTGAAACTTCGTTGTGCAACTGCTCCTGCCCCATCATTTGTAATTGTTGGATGTTATGTGCTGCTTTATCTTGTGAAGGTCCAACATAAACATCTTACAATCATTCTACAGCATAGTAACTTATGTGAACTGTATTTTATTTCACGATCGAGTCAGGCTACACTTTCAACCATTTCTGAGCAAATATTTTAAATTTTTCGCCCCATGTGTCACCCAAGAAGGTTTTGCTGTAATCTTCATTTTTCTACCCAACAACTTAAAGAACCTGGGAAACACTGAATTTTCTCCGAGTTTGAACCTCAGGGAAACCTTGGGGAATTCTCTGAATTTTTCACAAAAATAAACATGGGAAACTCAAGGAAAAAAATAAAATAAATAAAAATTGTAAATAAGCATAATTATATTACATATCTGTGTTGACACTTAGAAAAGTTCATTAAATCGGCCTACTGTTGCACTTAGTGAGACCAATTAACAAGTATCAGGAAAATGTGTGGAAAAAATTCGTTCATATAATTATGATAAAAGCCTGGAAATTGACCTCAACTACTGGGAACCTCAGGAAATTTGTTTCAATATTTTGGTAGAAAACACGCCTACCCAATGGCTTGGTACATCTCCCTCTTTTCGGGATATTCCAATAACCCAGACATTACTAAGAATGTCACCTTTAAACTATAAGATAGCTTTAGTTGAAGAAACCGTTCGTCTAAGGAAACACTAGAATTAGTTAAAGAAGCAGTTGCCCTTTTAACACTTAATTATTTCCCCCCACAGATGTTCAGTTTAGACGAAGAAGTAGTTACGGAACCTTTGAATGAATGTCACCAACGATTTCTTAAAGAAGCCACATTGCGCGGACATCGCAACGTACATCTGGAACGTTTGCAAGTGCTCAGTTTGTGGCAAGTGCTTCAACTGGGCAGCAGGTTTAGAGATTCACATCCGGACCCATTTGCCTCGAGAGCAGTATCAAATGTGGTAGTGTAATATTTGTGAGATTCGCTGTACAACAAAGGATTATACGATTACTGTCAAGTCATAATCGAGCAAAGCTTTAGTTAAGGAGACTAATTGTTAATACTAACGAACTGTCAGCCTGTGAATCACATCATTTTTTTGTTACCAGATTACAAATATACATTTAAATGTTTGTGTCTTTCTTTTTCTGACAATAACTTTTTGAGAAGTCTTTGAAAGTCCTTTTAAGAAGCTGCTGTCTCAGGGGGTCAATGCGATATGAATGATAACCAGCCCCCGTTATCCTATACAAAATAGATTCTGTGTCCTATTTGTGTATTTAAGTTCAAAACTCAATAAAATTGGGTACTGGGTTTCAAGGTTTTTGACTCTGAATTATGCAAAACTAATCAGACATAAAATATTCAGAGAAATTAATCAGCAATTAATATGCAACAACTAAAAAACCTAGATACTTAAAACGATATAAAAGCATGCGTGTCACATATTCGTTTAATGAATAACAACCACTGAATACTGAATAATATTATGAGTCTTACATCAAATTAGAAATTTATCATTTACTATTGTTTAACCTAAAAAAATGACCAGTTTTAAACATTAAGCCAAGTTTCCACGGCTGTCTTGATATCTTTCTTGATCTTTTTCAATTCCGCAGTTATTTGAATACCAGATTCCAGGTAAATATGTGTTACTGATTTTATTATTAATTTGTGATGAGAGTTGAATATTTGCTTGGGCCTGATTGAATCTTCAATTAACATTCACCATTTTTCAATGACAGTACACTAAATTTTAATACTTATTATTACAGCAGGAAAGAAACAGTTCATAAAACAAAATTTTAATGTGTATATGTGTAAATCATGTGTCTGCCCTGTTTGATGTGATTGGTTAGTGCAGAAGAAGATTTAGTATGGAATCTTCCTTAGTATGGCATTTTTATGGAATGCATAAAAAAATATACACAGTTGATGGCATAAGGTTTCATATCCTGTAGCACTATTATCAGACCAATAATAACTGTAGATAAAGTCTTTTCGAAAACCATAATGCCACTGTAGAGGTAGAACTAAACACTTAAAAAGTTGTAGGCGCCCTTGCTTAAAGGTTGTAAACCATCCTGTAATCAAAGGAAAATGTACAGCGATTCATATCGATTTAATTATCCTGCAATCAGTTGTGTTTCCAACTTTTTTTAATCGTTAATTTTTTTAGAAGGTAGAAAATGGAAGATGTCAACGAAATTTTAGCCACATTTTTGTTGTCTCATAAAGGTACTGTAGTGCGTAATATGACCTTTGAAATCTATACAACTAAATCGCTAATATCCATAACCACACAGTTGGAATGTGCATGATTTCATAAGCGCGGTTTTGTAATTTTACCTTCATACTTTACATTTTTTGTGCAAGTATTTTAGAATTTTTATTCGGTGGTCTATTAGTGTAAATGTTTTCCATGTTTACAGCATTTGATTTCAAATACACGTAAATTATTGGTAGCTATCGTAATAATTATTCGGTAGACAAACCTCACTGTCAGGTTTAGTAATGCTTTACATGTGTGACCTAAAGCGAGCGAAAAGGCCACATAGTGCATGGGTTACACATACAAAAATCTGCTTGAATCTTTAACACATGTATTTATGTTTTTAGTTGGAAGTTTATTTTTTCATGAGCGGAGCATTTTATTGCATTTCTGTGCATTTTATTGCACCGATTATTTCTTTCAAGTAAAACAACTGCTTGAGTTTGCGTTCACAACACTAAATACATTTCTTATGTTTATTCATAGATCCTTTTAAAGTCACTGGAATTCAAAAAACAGGCCTATTTGAATGCGACATGTGCTACAAGCGGTTCGCCAAAAAAACCACCTTGCGCGGCCATTGGAACATCCATTTCGAACGTTTCAAGTGTTCAACTTGTGGAAAGTGCTGCTTCTGGGCCAGAGACCTCCAGGTTCACGAATTGACACATTTATCTCGACAGCGTCCACAACAACGGCCTTGCTGTATTTGCGGAGTTTACTTTCGTACACGAAATGAGCTAATGGTGCACCAACAAGAGAAACACAAACAAAGTTTTGATTTCCTGTTTTCTGCAAACAAATTGTGAAAATGTGAAGAGTTAGAATAAGCTTCTTGGGGACTGGTTGGCAGTATGAATACTAAATACAAATTATAATATTTACAACAAGTTGCTATGTTTTCAGTGCCCTGTCAGTATCATTATCATGCACGAAAAGTGTTAAAAACTGTAGGCTTGAAAACAGCCAAAATTCCTTAGAAGTAAAGACACAAGTAGTTGTCTAGTAGTTGTCTTGCTCATATATATTTTATCGGGGTAGGTGTTATTGTTAATCATGGTGGGTCACACACTAATATGTGTCTTAACGTAGTGAGCAGCCTAACTTATTTAGCCCTGTGTTTATTGTTTTGTTTTGTTTTAGCTGTTTTTTTTTGGAAGATTTTAATGCACTTTTATAAACGGAATGAACGAACAAAGTATTCGAAACTTAAAGACTGTTTGCTGATTTGTTTCATCATTCGTCAGAATTTCAATGCAAGAAACCCTCCAGTGTTGAAATAATTAGTTCTAGTTGCAGTATTTCAATCACTCCAGCCAATTCCTTTCCCTTGTTACGCGTTTTGCTGCAATTAAAATTGGTTGGTTAAAATCTGTAACTGTAGGCCTAGTCTAATTTTAGAATTTTCTGTTTCCACAACCAATGAACAAGCTTTCTAATTCCACATGTAACGTGTTTATTTGGATTCTCATTGTCTATTTGTGTAGTTTGTGTAAATGGAGACATTCCCTTTCCTACAGTTGGTGTTATTTATGATCCAGTGCTTTTGTTTTTCAAATTCACTGAAAAAACCCATTAACATCCATTCCAAGGAAGTTTTAGAAACAATGCCTATTACGGTAATTGGTAAATTGCATTATTAACCCTTTGTCGACACACTGCAGCTCCCGCACGTTTATGCAGTTTAAAATTAACTTGTTAAGTTTGCTGGCCTATATAAAATGCAGAGAAATTTCAAATCACTACAGAGGGGATTTGAAATTACTCTGCAGTTGATATGAGCAAGTTTTTAAGTTTTGCTTTAGTTTAGGTTTAGCAAAGGTTACAGATGTGTGCGATTACCCACTCTTTCTTTAAATCCGTATTGTTTTATTCATTAATTATCACTGCATTGATCGAAGTGAAGCACTGAGTTACTAAATAATATAAGAACCCGATTAGCTTAAAAAATGTTCACTGCATAGGCATATTCATTTCTTTCAAGGGATTTAAGGTTTTGTTCTCGATTGTCCACTCAGCCTTCTAAGCCCTTCGTCGACAGATTTTACAGTGTTTTAGCTTAATTTAACAAAACAAAATGTTTGTTGTATAGAGTGAGGGAGAAGAAGTGATGGTTACATGTACCATAGTTTGGTTGGAATAAAATGTTTCATTCAAATTGTTCTTTCGCCAACTGTTCATTAGAGTAGCTTTAATAACTGAAACTTGCTTGTTTGTCTCCCACTGCTTGTAATTAATACACAAAATAAATCACAAGATAAGCCGGCTGGAGCCCGTAACTAGGGTCCGCCCAGATAGTGCAGTTGATAGAGGCCGGTTCGAAATGGATGGTTCGACTATGGGCTACATGTACGATTGTATGGTACTCGTGTCTATTGTAGTATACTGTTCAGTAATGGGTTTTAAGTCAGTGATGGAATATTGCTTGGCAATGCACTTCACAGACTAGTTGTCGTCAGTGAGTGTTTGGGTTGCAGGAATGACTAAAAGTGGAATTTGAAAGGCGCTTCTAGTGTCAGTGCTTCATTTATGATGGCTTTTCCTGCAAAACCATCTGATCAAAGGAATATCATCTGATCATGAGAAATAAGCGGTTAACCAGCGATAATTGATCCTTTGTGTGAAACGGGCAGTCCATGCCTAGGGGGTGGGGAAACCTCATGAGTGTGTAGCCCAAATTTTTATTTGAAAATTTTATTTGACAATTATAATTAATTTAAGAATTTTTACATACCGCTGATGTAAATTTCTGGATGGAAATTTCCGATTTAGAAACTTCCTGTCTAGGAAAGTCATACCTAAAACCATTCAGCCCCAATCCCCCCCCCCTCATACCTAAAAAAAAGACGTCCTTTTTTTCATTGTCCCAGTTTCCGAATTTCATGTTTAAGGTGAAGCCGTATTTTTTCTACTTTAACAGTTTAAAAAAAATTAAGAGTGTAACTGCACTATCTTGTTGGTGTTTAGGTGTATTTCAAAGTGTCAGCATCCTAGCTTTTGTACCCTCGGGACCAAAGGTAGCCGGGACTGGGTTAGCTTTTGCAGTCAACATAGTATGTGACATGTTTTTTTTTTCATGTTGGTACGAAAATTGTCATCAGTCACAAATGTGCCTGTTTATACTGGTTTTGCAATGTGGTGTGTTGGTTGAATTTGTGTTGTGTAGTTACGAAAAGTTGGTCGTTGTATGTCAGATGGTGGCGCTGTCCCATGGTGGTGCAGGGACTGTGTAGACCCCGTAATAATTGTTAGATTAATAAAAAGTTTGGGTTATCTGAATTAACCCACGGTGTCGTGTGTGGATTTTCAGATTAACCGTACATAAGATTACACTTTTAGCATGGGGATGTGATAGCGTGGTGCCAGCACCATTCATTAATGTTCTATAAACAGATCATTTGCTTGCATCATACTTTAAGAAATAACACAAATGTATTTAAGGACAGCAATATCACTTCAAGATACAAGTAGCTTTATCTAGAAGAACTGATTTGCCTAAGATCAGCTTTTAGTCCTCAGCACACAACAGAGCTTTACAGTGGCCTACACATTTATTACAATTATTGCAAATACGTTACGGAATTGCCAATAGCCAGTGTGAGTTTGCATACGTTTCGATAGAGGAATTAACAAAAGCAAGGTCTCAAAATCACCGAAATGCTCCAAATTTAAGTATTTATTGCCCTAGGCTAATAAACAGGAAATACATTTATGTATCAAGTGAGAAACAGATTCCCTAGACACTTATTTAACACATTGTTACTGGTGGGTTAATGAAAGACGATGTTGACCAATAAATGTTCATAAAGTAAATCGCAAGACTCTTAGCAAGTGCTTACTTTATTTATTACTACATTTACTTTTGTGCTAAGCTAGTTCCATGAACAATTGTAGTAACTAACCGTCTATAGTTGACCTTTTACCTGTTTACTCGCCATGAATGAACGTTGGAATCGTTTGTTATCGTACTTGTTATTTCTGTAAACATAAAAAATAAGCGTGTTATTCGACTAAAGTCGTTTTCCACTACTGGCCATAATAACCAGGTTGGCGCTAATGACCAAGTTGTCGACGCGCCATTAAGCCTCAATCCCCCCTCCCATAATAATTGTATTTATCTGTCGTTCTCTGTTGTGACTTGAACATCAACATTTTGCATCACTCTTGCATCAATAACAAACTCATGTTGCTTTCTTTGAACAACCCGTTTGGCCGTTGGCTGTGTCATTTATTTCTTATACTTTATCACGTAAATAAGGTGGTAAAGCTGTAGTTGCAGCATTACTAAGAATTTACATACTTTATTGCCGTGCACTGCATAATCATAAGCTTCATATCGCAAGCTGCATGCTGTATTACTGGTTCGAAGCAACAGGGAATCATGTAAAAAAAAAATAAGCAATATTTACGGTTGACTGGTTTAAAAAATGAGCCGTAGATTCAGTGATTGATTAGATAAAACCACATCGTCAGTACGGGACATAAAATTGTTCAGATTCTGGAACTGAAGTTGAACAATTCCCGATGAACCAAACGCTTCACATTTCTGCGTTTATATTGTTCTCCTATTGCATTTTCCGTCATATTAAATAGCATGACTTTACTGACTTCTGTGTTTTCTTTGCATTTAGGTGGCTTTCAACGTCTTCAAACCAACAGAAAAGATTCCTTCAATTGTCCCATTTGCCACCGACGTTTCAACAAACGCACTTCACTGGCAGGCCATCGTAATATCCACACGGACCGTTTCAAGTGTCACCAGTGTGGAAAATGCTGCAAGTCTCGAGGGCAACTTGAAACGCACAACATCATTCACCTTCCATATGAACGACGCCCCATTTTGCCTTGTCAGACATGTGGTCGCGTGTTTTCACTACAGCAAAACTTACTGCAACACCAGAAAAAATGTCGAATGCCATGTCAATAGGTGATCATTGTTTGGTATCAACAATATTTGCAAATTCACACACTTACGATCGCATCGATCGGTTCATTTGTGGTCATATTTGCGAACGCATGACAATAATCAAAAGGTTGCATTAACAAAAACCCGAGTGTTGCAAGGAAATATTTCGTTATATTTTATATTTTACGGAATTTGGTCTTTGTATTGATTGCCTATCTCACTACGACATATACTATTCTGAAGATTTGTTTACATGCTGGCTCACAAGTTAAGCACGATTGTAAGAAATATATTGCTTATAATTATGTGTAAAGGATGGTAAATTTCCTTTCTTACTTTTTATTAATTTTCTGTCTTTTTTTTTTGCCCGTGTTTATTCCTACTGCTCTGTATGCATCAGAAAAGAACATCCATGAACAAAAAATTGCCAATCCTTAATGTAAAAATGGAACTGTAAATAAAAACTGTATTGTTTTGTTATATGTCAGAGAAGCCGAAAGTAGGACAAATTCATATACCAATGCTAAAAATTATGGCAGCACTTTCATCAGACCCATAGTGTCACAAATCATGTACTTCTTGCCCTCCCCGCTCCCCCTTGTGGAAATTGTGCTGCACTTCAGAATATTTGAAAATGTTGTAGGATTTTAGCCTTTCGTCTCATTCATCTTGTCTCGAGTTAAGTTCCCACAGCCATGACGTCACCAAATTCACGTCATAAGCAATGTTCTTATTCACATCAACTACTGCCCTCGATAACCATACTTTGTACATTATTACATGTTTTGATTTAAAACGGCCTTTGATATTATGCATGGCAACATTGTAATTGCAGGGGGAGACCAAGAGTTCCGTTAAGGGGAGTTCACATCAAGATTTTTTTTCTCTGATGTTAAAAATAACCTTAGCTCCCGATTCTCTTTTAATAATGAAAACAGTCACACAGTTCACATTACAATTTTTTCTCCTTTTGCCTTGATGACTTAGAGAGAGTTCGAATCTTACAATTAACAATGTTTTTAAGCAATGAAAAGAGGGCAGCGCACCATCCGTTTCTGTACCACGCTGCATCCACCCCTGTGTAACTGACAAACTGAAACATGTGATCTTTTTGCAGCTAGATATTGAAATAAGCCACAATTGCACTAATGAAATCAACCATCTGGTTATTAAACCTTCATCGTATCAAGCAAAATACAACACTAAAACTTGATATTTCGTGACTTATTACAAAAAGGTTTCGGCCACATTATCAAAAGAAACAGTAAATTAGTAAAAAATATCACAGCTTCATTGTCGTACACAATTTATGGACAACTGTGATATTTTTTACTAATTTACTGTTTCTTTTGATAAAGTGGCCGAAACCTTTTTGTAATGAGCCACGAAATATCAAGTTTTATTGTATTTTTTACCATTACTGTATTTTGCTTGATACGATGAAGGTTTAATAACCAGATATTTGATTTTATTAGCGCTATTGTGGCATATTTCAATATATGTCTGTTGAAGTGCTTGTTGTTTTTTTTTCTCGTAAATTTTTTTTGCAGCAACATACCCGTTGTTCGTGATATTCCGTTCCTTAAGTGGTTTATTTTACCAGCTTATCTTGGATTGAGCCAAACTATTAAAGATCAAAGATTGTTTGCTGTGATCTTTTTGGTTAGATTTTCCCATGCTAAATTCCATGGGGAACAGTGCAAGTGTGACACCTTTCACAAAAGTGATGATCTGAGGATAGAATCCTTAACCCAAATACCTTCTGAAACTCGTGATACCTTTCCTTGCAACATTTGTAGCCGTAAAGTTACTTTTCCCACCAGTCAGAGACACTACAAGATGAACCATCTGTCATTATAAAGCCAACTATGGACGTATGTTTCAAGTAGTTTGACCTATTAAAAGCCAAACTACTAATAAATTAGCAAATAGTTGATTTAATGTCTTGTTGACATTTGTTACGTGATTTTTGGACAATAACATGTTAAATTATGAATTTCAATAAAGAAATTATTTTTTATATTAAAATATGATTGTTAATATTGTTATTGTAAAGTAGACGACATCATCACTTAAAAACTGATGGTTCTCTATCAATATGGTCTACTCAATAGATAATTACCGTAGGGTAAACTTCGTAATTTTTTCGCTAATTATAGAATACAGAAATGTATTTCAGGCAAAACAATTATAATTCTGACCGTGGCGAATGTTTAGTTATGACATTCTAGTCTACCTCCTTCACAATTTCGATTAGTCTTCTAAAACTTCACTCAATGGTTTTGCTCTAAACATTTATTTTGACTCGGACGATGTCCTAGTTTTCTCCAATAAAGGATAAAACAAATTGTAATTTAGATGTTGTGAGTGTGATTGTTAATCTTGACTTTCAAGACATCCCTTCCCTAATTAGATTTGGTAATTTAGTAAATTTTATCATGTATGTACTTGTCCAATGCTCAATTATAATAGGGAAAAACAGATAAAGAGAAGTGAAATGTCTCAATGACTCAAATCGAGCTAACTTGAATCAATTCAATATGTTGCTTTACTTTGTTAGTAGACGTCGACTTTGAGAATGATAAGATGTAAAACCCTAAACCTACTGTACACAATATTTATAAAAATCACATATATAAAAGGTTTAAACATCAAAATATATATGTATATCATTTCTGTGTATGTCATTTTTGTCATTTTTGTCTCAAATCACACCTCATCATTCTCATTGTCTGTTTTTGTGTTTTTGGTGGACAAGGAGCAAATTATAGCTCTGAACAGTAAAACAATTTTGTGTGGATTTAAAGGTATTTGCGAGTTTGTAACTTGTCAGTGGGCACCTTTCACTTCTTGAATCATTTCTACTTGTGTCACCATGCCTCACCTTGCAACTCTTGGTGAAATTCATTCAAATTGATTCAAGCTTGCCCGATTTGAGTCATTAAGACATTTCATTTGTGTTCATCCGTTTATCCTTATTTTAATAGAACGTTGGACAAGTACATGCATGGTAAAATGTACCATCTTTGATTAAAGCAGCTGTGCTAAACATAATTCAATATTTTTGTCTTTTTGTATAGATTATGGCTCAAACCAAGCAATCCAAGATGAAAGGGTGTTTTACTGCAATCTTTGTGGTCAGAGCTTCTCTAGCTACAACAAACTGGTTTTTCATGGCAACATTCACCGTGAACGTTACAAGTGTGCTTCTTGTGGCAAGTGTTTCGGCCGGAAAGACAAGCTCCAGAGACATTCTTTGATTCATATGCCTCCTGATCAACGGGAGACCTTTCCTTGTGACATTTGTGGCTATGCGTTTAGTTCTCTTCTAAATCGACGGAGACACTATAGAATTAAACACTCAGAATTATAAGTCCAACAATCAACAAACATGTCTGATGTTTGACCAGTCTGAAAAGTGAACTGACTTCAACTTGATTAAAATATTTCTAGTAGTATCTCTTTGTTGCATCTTACTGACCTAAATTTTTCGACGATAACATCTTAAAAGTTGTACATTTCAATAAAGGATTTAATTTGTAATTCCACAGTTACTTGTTTACCTTCCTGTGATTCGACTTATAATATATTTTACGTAAGTCTTCGGTGTAGTGAACTGGGTTATCCATTTTCTTTAACCGTACTTTTGATAATAATAATGTGATATTACTTTTCAGTAGGTAACTTTAGTGCAACCTGTTATAGTTTTCTATTGGCACTAATTTTCAGAAACTAATTTAAGAAGGTTTAAACATTAATGGGTTTGTTTTGCTGTTCGGTTCTCGAACCACTTATATTAAACAACACATGAACTCCGATTCTTGAACCACTTATATTAAACAACACATGAACTCCGATTCTTGAACCACTTATATTAAACAACACATGAACTCCGGTTCTTGAACCACTTATATTAAACAACACATGAACTCAATTTGTTTTTCTAAAACTTGCTTGTGGCTTAGACATTTGTACAGTAACTTAGATGCATTCCTTGAAATGCGTAAACAAGTGATGACATTATTTCAGGTTAACTGAGTGCCTTTTATGAGCTGCAAGCATCCATTCTCTGGGGCTTAGATTAGAGACCACTGCACACCTTAACATAGAGTGTTTTTTCGGCCTATTGTGGAATTACGTTTCCATCATTTTCCATCATTTGAACGCAACATTTGTTTCTGCCAGTTGGCAGCGTACAGTGGTCTTCAATGACATCTGCAAGTGTGTTTCCAATGCAGCAAATGTTTTTCTAGAAGTAGCCGTTTAATTAATTAGTCGTGATAAGACTCACTTCCTCTTGAACACCATTACAATCTATAAGGCAAAAAGTATTCGAAGAATGTCTAATCAATATAAATAAATAAAGAAAGAAGTTTACCATGATAAGTGGTTGGCTGCGGAAGGGCTATCAGCCACTAACACCGCACCATGGAAAAGTGGGACAGTGATTAAGAAACTGTTAAGTTGGTCTCTTAAGGAAGGGGGGTAGGTCTTCCAACAATAATTCTTTACGAAAAACACTTAAAGAACTAGCTCAGACTGTTTTAGAACGTAGGGCATTCCAAACGGGTACCATGCAAACTGCAAAAAAAAATTTTCTGCAGTCGAGGCGACAGCCCTGAACTGCAATCTTCCAGGGAAAAGTGATCATTGCGCAAGATCAAAGAAAGGTATGTCAATAGAAATTAAGCTATGTAAAATTTTAAACGTTAAAATAATATCAAGGTGCAATCTACAAAGTTCCAATAGCTCGAGACCTGATTGAGAGAGACGCTCAATGTGATCTACATCACGAAGACCGGGTAACCTTTTCGTAAATTTTCTTTGAACAGATTCAATTAAATCGATATCCTTAGCAATATAAGGGGACCAAAATAAGTATCGCATACTCAAGCTTTGGGCGCACAGAGACTCGGAAAGCCCAAATTTTCGTACTTGCGTTTCCAGACGTGAAACATCTGTTCACTATAGCCAGATGACGGAAAGCCGAGGCACAGACTCTACGAGAGTAAAGAGACGGTTTTAGGTCCCGAGAAAATCAAATACCAAGGTCACTAATTTCATCCACAGGAGGAAGATATTGACTAGCCAGCAGATACTGATAGTCTGGCATGTAAGGGCCAATGTGAAGGAACTGGCACTTATTCGATGAAAGTGGCATTTGCCACATACGAGGTCATTCAAGAACCCGATCAGCCTCCTCGGTCAGGACCAGCTGAGGGCCAGCGACGTAATGTATGGTGCCAACCTTAATGTCGTCAGCAAATTTTACACCGTATGGCGAGGTGGATGACAAAGTTAAGTCGTTTAAATAAATCAAGAACAGAAGTGGTCCCAAAAGGGACCCCTGAGGAACCCCACTAGGAACCCTACTTTTACAAATTATTACTGATAAACCCCCTCTTCATCCCTCCCATTTATGAATTCATCTATCTCTCATCCCAACTAGGCGACAGGGGGGGGGGGGGCTCTCGCCCAGTTGGGATGAGAGATAGATGAATTCATAGATGCACTCAAATTCATATATGCAACCACTTACATACAATATAGCAAATGGTACATCCATCAACACAGTGGGGTCCTAATGGGTGATCCTATTTCTACTTGCCTTTGTGATATCTTAATGAATGTTGTGGACAACAATCTTGTTAATGCATTACAAGAACTTATTTAAAATTACAAACGGTTTGTTATGACAGTCTTGCCCTACGTCTAAATTCAACTGCATTCTCAAATTTTTTAACAATTTCAATCTTTGACTTTTACTGTGGAAGTCCCCTCCCCAGCCAACCACATTTCATTTCTTGATCTCACACTTTTCATTAATTCGCACAAGTATGTTGAATTTATTAACTTCCGTAAACCATCCATACACTGATCCAGTGTACAACTCAGTAGACTTCAAATTAAAAATCAGAGAGTGAATGCCATACTATTTAGCTTATGAAAATGTAAGCACTAGAACGAAGCATGTAGAAAAGATAAGCCCAATGTCCACAATGTCCCTACAACCCAAATACAATCTAAATACAATCTAAATCCAACCCAATATCAATACAATACGATTGTATTTACATTGTGCACTTTGGCCTTCCCTTTTCTATACATACACACTATTTAGCCATATCACCTCCTTTCTGAATTCCGCCATATCACCCAGTTTGTCAACAATGGCAATCCATTTCAGCTTGTTCGCCAATTTGCTAATCTCAAACGGCTTAACCAAAAAAAAATGAGAAAAGAAAAAAGTGAATCACCCTAAACCACAGAAACCCCTTCACTAAATTTCCCTGTTGCCCCTACGTACAGGGTGTTACAGAGCCCCTACATTCTCTTCTTCACATCCAAAACATTCGTCTTGTTGCCAAAAACCATCCTTCATGAGTCTTACAGCCAGCAAAAACCTTTTCGATCACTTCGCCTTCCAGCGCCAAAATGTGCTACCTTGTGGTGACGACATGCACCACTGATTGTTACGCCTGTATTAATTAGTGCATCGGATGCACTGTAACGGGGCATCTTTACAGTTTCTGCTCTGTCTGTGTTTTTGATTTACCTTATCTCTAGGCTCAAAACAATGTTAAACGGTTTACACTCTATAAGTGTTGTCAGACTTGTACTACATGTATGTACTTTAATATAACATACTGTATACCTACGGCTTCAGTGGATATTGTTTATTGCATGTGAAATAGTGGTGTCTGATTAACCTGTTAGACATGTTTCTTTTTTAAAATTCTGTCTGCTTACACGCAAATGGAAGAGAAGTGTCACATATTGAGATGGTTCAGTATGCGCACTAAGGAATGTATTTAACAGGGGACAAATTAATAATAATTGTCTGGAAGTTAAGGCGTATTCAGTAATTTTAGTGCTTTTTGATTGTTCACGTTCATGTAAATTTGTCGTATTTTTTAGAGGGGGGGAGGGGGGGGGGAGTGCTCCCCTTGCAGAATGAACCTGAGTTAATAAAAAAAGTGCAATGCAAACAAATGTTATCATCTGCAATGCCACTCCCACGAATTTTGTATGGGGGAGCGAGCAGAAAAATTGAATTCAAAATAGGTGCGAGACTTCAGCTAAGGGTGTCTAAGGAGGGGGTGCTTAAATCCCTGAGAACCTTGTAAAACAATTCATTTTAAGCAGTTTTAGTGTTTTTGAACAGTTTAAAACCATGAAGACCATTGATAAGCATTTCAATGAATATCAGTCTTTATGGCAATTTTTTTGCCTGCTTTTATTTAAAAATTTTACTTTCTTGAAATTTTGACTATCTGCATATGAGCCAAGTCTTGGCTAATTGTCAATTTTATCCTTTCTTATATTGCGTCTATTCTTTATTTTCATTAGGTAATTTGGCAGCCAGTGGAGACTGCTATCAAGATGGATCCTTCGTGTGTGATATTTGTCAAATGAGTTTCTACACAGAAAAGAACTTGTTGACTCATCGTAATGGACATGTAAAACGTTTCAAGTGTTTTATTTGTGGAAAATGTTGTCATTGTCGGGCAGACCTGGAGTGCCATCTATCGACGCATATTCCAAAAGATCAAAGACAGACATGGCAGTGTGATTTGTGTAGCAGGAAGTTTGGATCAAGGAAGATCTTTCTTGCACACAGACGAAATAAGCATTCCACTCCGTAGATTTGCTTAATAAAGTGTATTGATTTATTTAATGAAAAGAAGTAATAAACTTCAGTTCTACATGTTGTAATTTGATGCCGGAAATGTTCTTCAAGTTGAAACAAGTTCACACAAAATGCACAAAAAATCTATAATACCTTGAAAGTTTAAGTTTCTTTTATAAATCTAGAAAATAACATTCAGGGCCGAAAATGTTGGAGGGAGAGGAAATCCCATTTTTTATTTTTTATTTATAAAAAATTAGAATTTACAATTTCAAATTTCAATTTCAAAAAATTTCAAGAAAAAAAATTTCAAAAAATTATAATTTTAATTTCACG
Source organism: Lithobius niger (assembly GCA_023313725.1). NCBI lineage: Eukaryota > Metazoa > Arthropoda > Chilopoda > Lithobiomorpha > Lithobiidae > Lithobius > Lithobius niger. The sequence continues at coordinate 35,341 of JAHWFP010117918.1, read as the reverse complement.
TCCAAAGTATTATTCGGTGCGAATAACTGGAAACTTGGCGGCTTTTCTTACTACAGTTTTGGTTGAGGCTGGACATCAAAACTTTCCAAAACCTCTCAAGAACTTGGCAAAACGTCTTTGAACCCCCTCGAGGATGGTAATTTCTTTAATAAAGTGTGGAGACCACGGCTGGCTAGCATATTCCAGGATTGTTGGCCTAGATTAAAGTATGAGGAGGTGAAATTACATCTGATTAAAACCAAACGTTGGTTCGCTGATCTGACAACATTACTACAGTTCAAACGGGACGGAAAGCCAATTGGGCTGGAGATTGGTTAATAAATACGGATGCAACCCTATTTACGTTGCCTTTTGGGCTTATATGTCAGACTGCCTGAGCGGGAAATCGAACCCAGGACCTTTGAAATCAAAGGCCAAGGTCCTACCACTGAGCCAGACTGACACGGCTGATTTCAAAGGTCCTGGGTCCGATTCCCGGCTCAGGCAGTCTGACATATAAGTCAAAAAGGCAGCGTAAATAGGTTTGCATCCGGATTTATTACTACAGTTAGTCGAGAATTTTAGTCTGCTGAGAACCAGGCACTTACTGTAAGTCTGTGTCAAGCATTGAGTTTTAGAACAAAACTGGCCAGTCAAATTAATTTTGTTTATTTTTACGTTAAATATGATGAACAGCGCACTTATCAGCATTTATAGGCAACTGCAAATTTTTAGAACAATGGTGTAAGGAGTTTGTGGAGTTTTGTAAAGTAGCATGGTCTCGATTATCTCTCACATGGCCATGTGGTTTGGTCATGGCCAAAATAAGCCTCAGTCAGAATACGAAAGTGAAAACGAAACTACTAAAATGTGGGGAAAAAGAGAGAAGTAGCAAAAAAAAAGTCTTCAGATTTTTTGATAAATTCTGGAATCTCGTTGAAAATTTGAGCTGTACACCCCCTTTCAATTTCTGGTCTTCAATATACTCCTCATTCTATTTATTGATTAACATTGATGTTGGCGATGCACCAGCCGGAAGCCAAAAACTTGTGCAGTCTATAAAACTGTACCTTTAGTTCTTGCAGGCCACTTTTCGCGGAAATGCTTACACCACAGTGGCACCACTATCGATTATATTCTCAATACATGAGCAAAGTAGGACATGGAATGCTATCACTACTTAGCTGTCACCAGGAGCTTATAATTGCAGACACGTCCGTTGGAGGGGGTAGCCATGTTGTAAGTCTCGCTTTGTATTGCACTGATTGACAGAAAGTCGGCTGGGAGAGAAGCTTGGATTAAGCTTTCTGGCTCCAGGCCAGTTCATTCAACATTGCTGAAATCTAACTATTCCAAAGCAATTCTAATACTAGTTTTAAACTATAAAATTCGTCTCGTATCAAGTACGTGTTGGCCCAGGCCATAACGAGAGGCAGCCTACCACTGCTCCTTCCAATTTCACATTACAATTTCTAGGCCTCAGCGGTAGTGTTTACTCCATCTAGCGAGAAAGTGTAGAATCTTCCAGTCGTAATTATTCACAATGGCACAATCCTCCCAACAATGCTCGGCATGCGTTTGCATTTCACACTACTAAATTACGCAAACTACCAGCGTGCAAGCCTGCTTTGGATATGTGGCTGGGGTAGCCTAGAACCAAGCGGCTGGCCGGTCCGAGAAAAATTTGGTAGTGTGAAATGGTGAACGCACGCCTGGCACATAACGAAACTGGAAATGGTCCCTTGTTAAACAACTGGACATTTGTGATCATATCTGAGAACAAATGGTGGAACATGATGTAGATTTATCTTGGAGACTCCTTCTTTATACTGCTGCTGCTGCCGTGACTCGAAATTATTATTACTGCATGCCTTTCAATGCATCCTCCTTGCAAATTAAACCCCCCCCCCCACTATCTTACGATTTTTGTGTCATTTTTAAAAAATGAGCTGCGATCAATTGTTAAGGGAAATTGTAATTAAGCCATCAGCGAAAATCATACACTAGAAATAACGTTTATTTATTACGCAGTAATGATTGTTCTACTGCATAATTGTTTACGCAAACGAAACATTCATCACTAGACTTAGTTTTGTCACCTTTCTTTGCCGTCATAGGTGAGGCCATAATAATAATGCTAAATGCTGCGACCGGAAAATAATCGATACTTTTGCCATCTGGTGGTTTTACACCAAACGCAGTTTTGCTACAAGCCTTGCTGCAACTGCGGCATCATCTTTAGTAGGAAAGAATCCAGTATTGTTTGAAACTGTTAGGTTGGGTGTTTTGACAGCATATCTCGGGAGGCAGTTTCCTGTGAGAATTTTTAATTACAGCACACTTGGTGGAATACCACTGGGACCCTTAACATGCACTCCCAGAAAGGGAATCACATCGTGACCTAGGTTTTTTTCAATGACCACTTTGCCCACATTCAAATGGCCATTGCAAAGGCTTATGTCTTCCTCACTATCATACGTTTCATTTACTGCACTGGTGGCAGAGATGTGCCATGAGACTTGTCGTGGGACTTAAGCACTCCTCATGCTACAATCGACTTGCACACATAACAGAATAGGACCAAGCACAGAACCCAGAGGAATACCTGAGGTAACACAGCTCCAACAGAAGTAAGAAGACTCGTTAACTAGGGCGTTATCAGTTATACTGTTGACAAAGTGGAGTGAAGCAATTGAAAACAGCCCATGTTGCATTGGAGACATCTTTGTGGCTCATCTTTTCGGTTTTGGCATCGCATATTGTTTCTTTGTCCATTTGCTTTCGTAGCTTGTTGCTGGATGACGTTGACAGCGGTTGCAACGAGCGGCTTTCCGACTTTGGTTTTTCAGCAGACAAAGCACCCACAAATTTTAAGAATTTTTGTTGGAAAGTATAAAATTTGGAGTCCAGTTTAGAATTAATGCTGGCAGAAATTTGAGTGTGCATTACATTCACCTTGATATTTACTATTTATGCGCCAGATTTTCGTGCGTTGAAACTATTGGTGAGCAAATACGTGAACAGCTCACATAACTTGTGATTATTCCTCAACAACTTGCCCGATTTTAATTTTTTTTGTTACAACCACCGCTGGGTGTAAGGTTATCAATGTACAAAATCTGGTTTTAATTGATGCAGTGGATACGATGGCTGCATTAGAGTGGATTCATAAAACGGAGCTCCCCTTGCGTCGTTCCAATTACGACTCGCTGCCTCCTACCCTGAAGATAACTATGAACCATCTTGTGAGATTAATGCTGGTGACAAGATGCTTACATGCACACAACACAAACTGTACATCTCCTTGCCTACTAGGTTAAAAATATGTTTATAGTTTTCTAATGTCTTTAGCTGGATCTTAGTATCCCAATTTTTTGTTTGTGTTTGTGACAGGCAGTGCAAAGCAGAACAAATGAGCTTCTCATCCGGTGTTGTCTGTCTGCTTCTCTGTATCCATAACAGCTCATGAATCCATTGCCAGATTCCATTCAAATTATCAACAGACATTCTCTATCCTATTTGTGGATTTTACGTTGTAAATCATTGAAAGGGCGTTTCGAGATTTTTAAGTCTGAAACATCAAAATCGATCGTAGTGAATAAGATATTAATCATACATTAATAATTATTTACGAAAATTAATCAGAAATTAATGAACAACTAAAAGTCGTAGTACAAGTTAAAGGACACATAAAAGCACACGTGTACATCTTTTAGTTCATGGTTGAAGTTCATCGATACACAAATTCGATCAATACACCATCTTTAAGGATTTTACTAATAAAAACTAGGTAGCCTGTGTTGTAAAAATTGCAGACTGCATTTTTAGATAGTTTTTATTTTAATTTCTGTGACGTACTTGTTCGATCAATATTTGTTTAATGATAATTGACCAATGAATGTATTTAATTAACTTGCATGTTTTGTTTTATATTTTCAGTTTATTTCACTGAAGATGTCATTGTCGGCCATGTTTGCAGCTCCTGCCAAAAAGTTTTCAAGTCACGAAATTCCCTTTTCAATCACGTCAACATACACAAAGAAAAATTTAAGTGCGAGATTTGCGGGAAGTGTTACGAAAGCAAAGCAAGACTACAAAGCCACGTGACACAACACAGCAAAAGCAGAAAACTGAGCACTGAACAATGAAAACAAATTAATTACGTGTAAAAATAAACTATGAAAATAAAATTCATTAATAACACTTTGTTTAATACAATGTCTATAGTTTCCGAACTGTTCACAATGATTGTATTTTGTTCCACGATGTGGGGATTACAAGAAAATAAAACAAAGAGTCATGTGTACTTGCGTAGCATAATGTGAAATGTGATAAGCAATTGAATGTTAATTGCCTTTAAAATACAGCAGCATGAAAGCCACTAAAAAAGCAACGTTTCCGAAACAGATCACTCCCGATTTCAAGCTCAAAGCTAAACGTCAGATTATCACACAAAAAATACAAATTTGGCGTGGTCATGGCAATAGGGAAGAATACGTACTAAAAAGAAACAATGTCAAAGCACATATTTTAGTGTGTAAGCTAGGGATGGAACGAAACCACTTAAGTATGAAGCAAGAGATATCTCAGGAATTAGCTGGACTTAAAGGGGTACGATCGTCCAGCACATTTCTGTGATTCTCACGTTAGTTTATTTCACGGTAATCTCACGGTAATTTATTGAATTTGTTCCATCCTTGACTTGCACACTAATGTATGTTGCTGTTGTTTGTTTTCAATCATTTTTTTTTCATTTTGGCGTTCGCCTCCCCTTGCCATCTGAACGCAGGCTAGGATGGTTGCACAAATGCTTGAATTTTTCAAGTTTACCAGTAAATTTGTACCCAGTTTCATATGATTCCATGTTGGAGTGAATGCAATTTCGCTGAGGAAGGCCTTTCTAAAACAAGAAATTGATGTTGAAATAACAGTTTGTTGTTTTTAGCCATGTCAAGGCATCTGGCTTTTTATTGACAAATTTCATGCGTTCAAATCTAATGAAAAAAAATTGAAAACAAAAAAAAATAGCAAGAACGGTTCTGGTAAAGCATTCTCATCTGATAGTTTCGCAGAAAAAAAATATGTTACGAACCTTAAAAATTGTATCTAGTTTTTGGTGTACTTTATGAGTCTGTCATTAGTTTTGAACCCAAAAAAATCTTCCAGCCACCTTAGTTTTACATTTTTATTTTTCTAGTTTGTGGACGCTTCTAGTGTTAGCAGCAGATTTTTTTTTTTAGTTTGAAAATACGGTTAACTACAGTTTTTTTTAAAATTAAAAAACAATGAATTTATTACTCCATTTCTTATGTAAGAATTAACGAAATCATAAGTAACAATTAACGAAATACACAAAATGGCCAACATATGGAACATATTTGTTTTGTCAATAGTTTTAATAAATAACTGTCGTAATGGTTCACTTTTCCACCAGCAATAAATGATTTGTGGGGATTTTGCGTTGCTCATACCTCTCATAGAGGGGAACTTTTCCCTAATCAGGTTCAAGGTTTTAGGCAAATCTTATCGATGTACAGCAGTTGTCACAAGATCTATCACAAGCAAACTTTTCTTAATATCTTAAAAAGTACTGTCTTCATTTTAGATTTTAAGTCTGTATGACCTTCATAAAATTATTCCCTCTTGAAATACTACTAGAGACCTAAAATTAGAGACTCACAACGTTCATTTCCGCACACTTAATCTCCCATTCTAAACTAGATGCTTCTGTGGAGGGGGAAACAAAAACAAAAAATAAATCACGTTTGCCATCAAATAATTCGTGCAAATTCCATCTGTGATTTGAAGTACTTTCACAATGCACGAAACATTGGCTAATATATCGGATAATGTTCAGTCTTTTCTTGTCAGCTTTTATATTTGTTAATGTACTTAATACACAGACTTTTACAGCTTCATAACTTAGTTCTCGAAAACTGTCTCTGTCCCGATCACGGGTCCGAAACGTTGTAACGTGTATTAGTGCTCCTTATTAATCTACTTATAATATTAATTTTGGTAATTGATGAGTCATTAGGAAGTTGGATTTTTATTTCTATGGCTTTCACTGGTTCAACCCTGACAGAATTCGTGTTTTTTTCCCTTTAATTGCACAAACTATTTAATTATTAACTGACAAGTCAAAATTAGTTTAGACAGCTTTTACATATTTAAACTATGTATTGTTCAACGTTATGCCATTTTTTTTTTGTGTAAAGTAGGAAAAGAGGATAAGAGAGAGAGGGGGGGGGGGGGAAGGTGCCATTGCCAGCGAATGTTAGGGTAAGAGAGAAAAAAAAACTAAAGCCCTGATCCTGGTCTGGACTTGTAAGTGCTCGTAAGAGTTTGTTTCAGGTTTGTTTCATCGCAAAATCATAGTTTTTTTGCTGGTTTAAGGAAGTACTAAGCACCAAATAAGTGTTCGGGGTCTATTGTGAAAAGGGTTTAGAATTTTGTTGTCCTTTATGGCGTCCATATGCTTTCCCACCTATTCCCACTGAGAATACACGTATTGTAAGTCTAACAACACATTCTATTTGTTTTCCAGGTCGCTTTACTAGTACTGGTGTACAAGAACGGTCCTTTGAATGTCCAGAATGTCACCTTCGGTTTTCCAGTGCCAATGTGCTCTTAGCACACAACAACGTCCACACTGAACGATTCAAGTGCCAAATCTGTGCCATGTGTTTTGCTTATAAAAAAGATCTTGAAAGACACAGCTTAAGACATATCCCTAAAGGTGAAAGACCAATTTGGCCGTGTGGAATTTGTGGACGGAATTACTCATCGCGACGCAGCTTATCAGCTCACGTCAAGTATGCACATTAAGGCATAGTGACAATTTAACGATTAAAAAAGTATACTGCTTGTAAAAAAAAAACTAAAGAAAATGGAGAAAAAAATGTTTTAGGTTGCGTTGTAATCTTAAAATAAAGAAAGAAAATGATTTAGGCTGTACTGTGATTTAACCTTCCTAGCAATAAGATTCGTTTTTGAGAAGAATTTTATTGGTGTGTTCATTAATTTATTAGTTGATATTCTGTTAGTCTATTAGTCACTGTTTTAAGTCCCTAAATGATTGGAAGTTATCATTAGCTTGTGTAGCTGAGCTGTATTGACGTCGATATTGGGTGTGTCCTATCTGAAGAAAGTGCCTAATGCATAATGATAGTACCAGAAGACAAAAAAAAATTTTGTCCTGAAGATTTTGTCGATGAGTTCGGTAGTTTGCTACGTTGCTATTAAAACAATTAAAGTAGGCAGAAATAAAGTCATGTTTCCTTAAAAGTCATATTTCGCGCTTTCTTCATTTCAACACGTTCGTGTTGTGCTTAAGTTACGTCGACCCAACAAATAATTAGTTTTAACAGGAGGTTATAAATGCAGACAGGTCTGTAGGACTTACGAGTATCCAGGTTGTAACTCTTTCTTTGTATTCACTGCTCGTCATAAAGTGTTCTGGGAGAGAAGTTGTGGATTTTGCTATCTGGTTCCAGGCCAGTTGATTTAACATCTCCAACATGAATTTTATCAAAGCAGTGCTAAGCAGCACTTCCAGGCAAAGCGTGGAGCTGGGAGGCAGGACACTCAATTTCTACTCCAGTCTGACTTGGCCAAATAAACAAAATATTTTCGGTATTTAAATGATGCAGCTTTGGAATTTAAATGAGCTTGAACGAATCACCGCATAAGTGATGTATCAGATACGTATTGATTGGGTAAAATCCTGCACAGCATAATTCTAAATGAACACTTTCCGCAAAAGTAAAAGCAGTCACTCATTTGATAATGGCAACATGGGTTCATGACTCAGAACGAGTGGTGGAGCATGCGGTGGAATTATTTTAGAGACTCGTCGTTCATGCCACTGCTGTTTTTAGTAAGTAAAAACAAAGTTTAATTTTGAACATGACGAACAACGATAACTTTTTTTTTGCCAATAATACATACCTTCCTTACAAGATGTTATTTGTAGTGAGCATGCCTTTAGAAGTAGCTTTAAGTGAAGATTTAGATGCAAGTCTTGTTGGTTCGTTTGTTCGCATCTAATCGAGTTTAGCCTTGTATATGAGGTTAGACTCAGTGGTGCAGTTAGGAATTTATTTTGGTCGTGTTAGTCCGAAAATTCAGGTGTAGGAAGGAAGATGTGTTTTAAATCCCTCGGAGCGATGTAAAACAAATAATTTTCATTCTTATGGAAAATTAAAAAAGAAACAGTTTTGCTGATTTATTTCACAATGTAGTAAATGCTTTTTTTTAACCGTATTTTACCCTTAACTTCGGTTCTTGGTTGGGAGCACTTCGAACAAATTAATGTTGGTGTCCTGAAGTTAATTGTCAAGGCTACATCTGGTGGAAAGCCTCTCGTAGTTAAATCAATTGTTACGTGGTTGCATTAATCCTTTTGCATTAATCATTCAGTGTGATTCAGTTTATGAGTTACTTCTTTCTTTGTGTGTATTTTTTTTTTGGTTTGGCGGTGTGTGGTAGGAGTGGAAACGCACTACATCATGTTGGTTTAAAAATGCACCACCATTAACTATGCAAAACATCTAAACCCCGTCCATATTACAAGAGATTAGTCATACTAGTATTTTTGCGCTCGTATGTGAAATCATTATTCATTACTAGAATAAAACTATTATACCTAGCATTACTCATCGTAACATTATTTTGCTGGAATGTGTATTTCTTGGTTTATTTACTTACATCTTCACCATGAATGTTGCATTGATGATGTACCTCAACCGTAGGTTAGTTAGTTCTGGATTAATACTAAATTATTAATATATATTTTGTATGATGTTTAGTGTGTGTATTATTTATTGTTATTATTAATCACAAATTGTACAAGAAAAGGATGATGTAATATCTCATACAAGTTTTCTATAAGCTTCGAGAATTGCTTGCAATAAAAGAACTTAATTATTAATACTTATGATTGATGACAATTTATATAGCTGGTGTGTGACAAACACGTTTTATTGCCTTAAAAGTGTTGTAAATCTGTTACATTTGGATTGTTGCAAATAGTTCTTAGCGTGAGTTTTGTTGTGGTGTGGAACAGTTCACCAAACAAGTGGTAGTGGTACATCACTACAGGTGATGTAACAGGGCAATCCAGATTAGATCATTTGGGTAGAAATAGAAACACATGTCAGAAAAACATGATAGTGGTAATCCTAAGAATTAAACTGAAATCAAATTGCTAAATGATGTTCAGATTTATTTACTATTTTATTTATTATTCACTGTTTTACGCTGATTGAGGCTTACAATTTATTTATTTCCTAGCAACTAATCAATGTTTATTATGGTAAATTTGTGAAAACAGAAGTTAAAAACTATTAGTAAGTCAAGTTAGGAAATGGCTATAATGTGATTCCTCATTTGAAGTAAAAAATATAATTTCAGTTAATTCAGTTAGCACTTACAAATAAGCCATAACGAATGGGATCATAATTTATTTTTAGTGATGCGTGGTGCAAATCATAGTAAATGAACTTATCCTGTCCTGGTGTCTTCCAGTATCCATGGTAACTTTTGAACCTGTTATTGTCCGTTTTCTTGAAATGTTCCATATGCATTACATGCCCTATTTGTGGAGTCGGGTTTGTAAATCAACAGAGAATTTGGCAAAAGGGTTTCAGGGATAATTAATCATTATTCAGGTTAATCATTGAGATATTAATGTAAAACTAAGAAACTTGAAACAGTAAACCTGATGCCTAAAAATTACGTGCATCACGTATCTTACGTAATGTCTGAAGACCATTAATGCATAAATTCAACCAGTGCACCACTTTTATGAGTCGTCGTAGATTTTTTTTATTTCTACCTCATCTAACAAGTAAACTTTTGTTTACAGGGTCGTTCATATCTACTAGGATTGGTAAAAGGGATCGTTCCTTCGAGTGCGGAGTGTGTCATCAGTGGTTTTCCCACAGTCACAGCCTGATAGCTCATGGCAACGTGCATGCAGAACGGTTCAAGTGTTTAAGGTGTGGCTTGTGTTTTCGTTCACAGATTGAATTGCAGAGACACAGTATAACACACACACCAAAACATAAACGACCAGTTTGCCGTTGCGATACTTGTGGCCGTAATTATGCATCCCAAGAAAGTTTGTCAAGACATTTCAGGAGTCAACATAAAGAACATTGACTTTCGCAATTTACAAAGAGACATTACGTGCCAAAAGTGTAACGGGGAAAATGTAAATGCTAAGCCATACCAGGAGTTTAGTTAGGGTGTGTTTTCACAAGACTCGCTATGTCAATTTTCTTGTTCACTAGCTTTTACTTAGTTAATGTTAAATTAGATGGTTGCTTCTCACCTTTCTCACAGAATGTTGCTTTCGGGTTGTCGATACCAAGCTACCACAGCAACGAAGTGGATGGAGATCCCTCCAGGTGGCGCCCAATTTCATAACACACACGTTGTTTTATTGACCGTTAATTGGACTGAAAATCTGCGATAAATGCAGGAATATTATATTGCTAATTTTCGTTTGTTTTACGCTTGATATTCGGTGCAATATTTTTTTAATTCATGTTTTGTACTGTAATGTTTCTAGTGTTTATTTCTGGTGGACGCAGTATGCTACTTAGCGTTAACAGTGAATTGCCGCTTCGTATTCTTTCAAACCGATTATCGTTGAAATCGTTCCTTTATGCTTTGGATTGGTGAAGTGTTCGGTAATTTGTAATGAAAAAGTTACGAGAAAAGTGTTTACTTTATCTGCACAGTGAATGGTAGATTTCATGTATTAATTTATAGAGAATACTGTGTTTCATTTAGAAAGCAATATTTAAACCTAAGTTTGAGTTTGGGTTAAACGTAAAGGAAAGACTTTTAAACGTAAAAGAAAAAAAGAATTGTCACAACAATCAACATTTGACGTACCACAAAACTACTCACTTTCTTAAAGAAGAGCGATCCAAGTTCGTGTGTGGAACTTGTAGAAGCATGTTAAACTGGCGAAACAATTTGTTGAGCCACATTCGGAAAATACATCCAGGAGTCAAAATAAAGATGCAGAAGATACTGTTGTTATGGAATACATTATTGCCATTCGGTTGGGGTTTTTCTACCATTTACAGAATTGTTTGGTGTAGACATGTGGCAAGAATTGTTATAAAAATCAACAGTACGTCTACCACAACGCTATTATCCTCACTAATGACGAGCGAGCCGAGTTCGTGTGTGTTATGCGTGGAAGTGTGTTAGACTATCAGTACATTCCATCGAGTCATATTTGGAAAATGCACACTAGAGTCTGGTAAAACGACAAAAGTTGCCATAGACACGAAACTCATTGTTGACCTCTGGTTGACTTTCCCCCACAGAAGGGTGGCAGAAGTGTGGCAGAATTGTCATAACAATCAATCTTTCGTTTTGCACAAAATTACGCACCTTCCCAAAAATAAGCGACCACGTTGATATGAGGTATGTGTGGAAGCGTATTAACTGTCCAAACAATCTGTGGAGTCATAATTCTGAAAATATACTTTGGAGTTGAAATACTCAGACAAAAGTTGGAATACACTCTTGATGTTTGGATGTCCTTTGTGTTAAATAGCCTGTTGTGTTAAAATATATTTTGAGCATGATCATTTGCCACTGTTCGCTATACACTACTCTCTCATCCCATCTATGTAGAGGTTTGGTCAAGAATTTGTCATCTCGATCAACATGTGGCTTGCCCCAAAACTACTCCCCTACCTGTTAAAGAATGATTTACGTTTCTGTATGGTATCAGTGGAAGCATGTGAAACTGTCGTAGCAATCTGTTGGATCACTTTCGGAATGTCGGATACACATTCAAATAACACACGATAGTATCAGTAGATGTGAATTAAATAGTTGATATTCAGTCTGTGTGATGTATGATATAAAGACGTAGCTTCCAGTGACATTTTTTTTAGCCCGTCCTACTGAAAAAAAATAGTTTGATCACGAATTGTTGGAACAATTGCATAGCAATCAACGTTATGCAGTACACGTGAACTTCATTGTTGACTTTTGGTTGGTCTGTATGTGGTATATTACTTGAAAAGTTATTTATTCGCAATCATTTTCCTTCTACTTTCAGAATGGCTTAGTGTATTCACATCGTTGTTGTCAAAGATAGTACGTCTCAGTAGGTGCAATTTTATGTAATAACTCAAGAAAAACAGACAAACTCAATATTAAGTAACAATATTGTTTTACAATACCGTGTGTGGTGTATGTTTTTCATGAGTTAACACAAAGAATTTTTCCATGCCTGGTTCGGTCATCAGTAATAACTAATTTGGAAAAATTATAAAGCAAAAGTTGAAACAAAACAAACTGAATGTGAAATAAAGCAAAGTATAAGCAGTGCTGTTTAGGCATAATTGCCTGCAGTCAGTAATAGTAGAGATTAGAAAGTGCTGCTTCTAGATGTTTGCAGCCTCTTATTAGCTTTTATTAGTAGTTATAAAACAGTTAAGGTGTTTTGTTTAGCTTTGACATACTTGCCATTTTTTATTTTATTTTATTAACTTTCCTGTAGTCTAGACAGTTTGCCGTACCAATAACGATTTTGTAGAATAAAACGAATCTAATCTATTTGCCAATTTACACAACGGCTGCGAACATTGTTCAATTCAATAATTCACCCTACTCACTTTACAAAGGTTCAGAAAATGCAATTTAGCTCTTTTATTAATTTCTATTTACACATTTGAGAGATGTTCAGAGAGACACCGAGGGCCATAACATGTCCATTCGTCATCTGGGTACAAGCAATTGTGATTGCGCCCACTCCTCCTCATCTCCAGCCCCATAAATTTTATTAGTTAAATCAGCAGGAGCTGCCAAGAGACTTCAAGATAAATCTACCCCATGTTCCACCACTTATTCTGATCGCAACCTCATGCGGCCAGTTGTTGAACAAGTGACCAGTTTTACTTTTGCGGTAAATGTACATTAACATCATGATGCCTAGCTTTTTAAACTCATAAATATGTGTGAAAATATCAGTATATTTCCTATTCGTACAAGAACTTGGTATTTTGCAAGCAGTACAATTTGAACAAGCTCGAAGTGAGGAAGGAGTTTAGTTTCTCAAGCCATGGCCGACTGGAGTAAAAATTGCATGTTCTTCCTCACGGCTTCACATAAGTTCTCTCGTATCCCGGGAAGTTAATGGTCTTTAGCATTGCTATGGTAAAATAAGATTCGGGCAGTATTAAATCAACTGACTAGGAGTTTCTCTCTCAGGCGACTATGTGAAAAACAGTGGAAAACAAAGTGAGTCATAACATGGATACATGGAATTAATACATGGATACATGAGTAAATGTAACCATATTTATGTGGAATTGCAGGTCAATTTCTGCTTCTCCCTCCCATCACCATTGCTTTTTCATCACCGGCACCGTTAAAGGGACTGTTCCCACGTTAGTTGAATGGCCGATGCAGTGTCGAGTGGTATTTTTCTTTGTTTTTTTAAAAGAAGTTTGTTAACTTCTTGTGAAGCACACTGCTGAAGCAAACCGTTCCAGTATTGAACAATATTATAATTTTAAATATTTACCATTTTATAATTAAAATTTGAAAATTAAAATATTTACCATTTCAGATGTGGAAAGTGGAAAACCACAATACCCCTGCAGCATTTGTGGAAAGATGTTTTTGAGGAAGACTTCTGTGTTGGCCCATTTAAACAAGCATGCTGAACGTTTCAAATGTTCCACATGTGGCAAATGCTTCAATAAGGAGGCACATCTAGAAGAACACACCGTAACACATATTCCATTTGAACAACGTCAACGGTGGTGCTGTGATATTTGTGGCTGCGAGAGACCATCTCAGAAAGGTATTCAAAAGCATATGAAGGACAAACACCAGATAATTCATCCCAGATGAACCAGTTTGTACCAAACGCATCAAGACTTTCCGAAGTTCGAGGATTTCAAAGTTGAAATTCATTTGTTTGCACCATCAGAACGGTTAATTAATCAAATCGTAAATATATCTTTATACTAGCTTCATATTTTCATTGTTTTGTTCCAAATGGCTTTATACCAAATTCCTCCCTTGAGGGATCCAGTACACTCGAATGGTGTAGTCAAACCTAAGCGAAAAATTACTATATGTTCATGCATTTTAATGATTATCGGTTTCCTCGATAGTTGATGTTACAATTTGTTCCATAGTTTTATCTTTTAGTTTGTTTTGTAATGCATCTCTGTTGGCAGAATTTTAATAATTATTGTCAGCACAAGTAAAGCTCTGAGCTCAGTTTATTTTCTATGGTTTATTTTCGTGCTTAACCAATGATGACATAATGATATATGACATACCACGACATGATAAGGTAAAGGAAATGTGTGGTGCAGTGGCAACCTGTACAACTGGACAGTGACTGAAGTTGACGCTAATGATCTAATGGTTAAACACGAAAATAAACCAAAGCAAATAAACTGTACTTAGAGCTTTACTTATGCTGACCATAATTCTGACACAATGTAACTAAGAGGTATACTGTGAGCTCGTCGCATCTTCTGCATATGGAATGTGTTTTCGCCATCAGCATATTGAAAGACATGCATTAGTTCACATTCCAAAGTAATTAGCATTAAATATGGCATTGCAATATTTGTTGGATAAGAAAGAATTTTACGGAATGATATTGGGAAGCACATGAAGGACAGGTAAGTGAGTAATTAATAATGAAACGGTTCTGACCTGAATCCCAATAATTGCTATCTTTCATAGCATAGAAAATTTTGTATGAGCATAACGACTGTATGTGTTAAATCAAGATTCACAGTGTTGGAACTTCTTTATTGTGGACAATGGTTTAGGATTATTAAAATACCTGGATCCATTAAACAAATGTCATTTTTAGTCCTTAGGCCTTACAGCGCCACCCAAACCAACAGCTGGAATGTGTCAAGCGTTCCACTCGCTCCAGATGTTTCTGTTTTCTTGTATTATATACATATTATTTAACACATATTCCGATGACAGAGAGACCATTGTGGCAACGTAATACGAGTCACCGTTGTTTTACCTGCATGCATAGTCTGAGCCATTAAGTTAGATAAACATCCAGAGTAACTCAGATTTAGATATATATTGTTTTAATACCGTGGCAATGTAATAAGTGTCGCCACTGTTTCATCTGCAAGTCACACAAGTGGGTTAAACACCATAGTAATCCAGACTTACATACTTTAACACATATACATATACATTGTTTAATACACTGCCACAGGCCAATGTAGCAATGTAATCTGGGTCACTATTGTTCACAACCAGCAAATCCAAAGAGACCAAAGGGGTATGACCATCCAAGATAACTAACTTCAACCCGACAGTCAAAGTAAATTTCGAATACGCAAGTTGCACAGTTTAACCGCTACTGGCAAATAAAAATGTTTAAATGTATTTGATGTATTCTATGGATTATTATAGTCATAGAAAATTTGTAATATGTAAATTGTACAGTTTACCTGGCCATTGGGAAATATAAATGCTTTAATGTATTTGATGTAAAGGCAGTTTTACCAATCATTATTATTGTAGTCAACGTAAATTTGTAATATGTTCGTTGCACAGTTGCAGTTGCGCAGTTGCATTTGTAAAATAAATGCTTGAATGTATTTGTTGGAAAGGCTATTTCTCCGTTGATTATTATTGTAGTCAAAGTAAATTCGTAATATATAAGTTGCACAGTTTACCTAGTTATTGGCAAATAAAGTTGCTTGAATATTTTTGTTGCAAAGGCTATTTTTCAGTTGATTATTATTGTACATAACTATTTGATAATGTTTGCAGATGTGGCTTGTTTTATCTTTCCCTTTATTGATGAAATGGGATCGTCTATAGTCAAATAGCTCTAACCTTAAAACTGGAAAACTTAATTCTTTTAAAAACGGTCAGATAGTGTTTTATTTTGAAGAACAAGACGTGGAATGAAGAGAATGCACCACACTTTCCAACTGTGAGGCCTAGTACTGGTGAACTTGCAATGTAAAAACAAAAAATTAAAGCAGTCTTAGAGAATGTCAAGCGCAACAGCGATCTCAATTTCTATGAACATTCTGGTTTGTTTATGTACTACGACTGAAATTCTATTTTATTTTACAGTAATGTGTCAGTGCATATATGATTATATAGAAGGAAGAAATTGTCCTGCACGGAATGCACCTTTTCATACTCATTACCTTTATGTGCACAAAAATTGCACAAAATTTTTTTAACCATTCTCGAGGAAACAATTGAACTCATTTCTTGAAATTATGTATTAAATACCTGATCTCGTAATGTCTGGCAACCAATTTGTGTAAGAGAGAGGGTTTTCTACTCTCAAAGAAGCCATGCCAATAAGAAGCACATCGAATATCGTATATCGTATTATTAAAGAAAGGTTGCTGTTGGCTTTGTACGCTGTAAATCCTTAATTTCGTTGCAAACCTCACACTTTAAATGTCAATAGGCATTGACAACTTGTTCAAACTTTTGTTTTTCCAAAGAAATATGTAACAAACCATTTTACAGTTTAATTGAAACAATGAATGTTGTTTGCAACCCTTCAACTTACTCATCCGGTTCAGTTTCATGTTAGCATAGACGATTTCAAACGAGTGTAAGTGCGTACAAGGAATATTATACAGTTAAATCATAAGAGGTACACGTATAGTGGAAAACACACTAAAAATAGTCATGCACTGTTGTGCATTGCGTTTCATTTACCTTTGTACAATTTACAGTGTTACTGTGTGCAAATATATTTATTTATTTATTTATTTATTTAGCATTATTTGCCTAATGGGTTTAGATGAACCAGAAATTAGAGCAAGAGGGTGGGTGAGAGTTATATTTACAATATTTACAGATTTCTCTGTGACTTAATTTTTACAAGCAACACTTCATTATCCAATGCTTGTGATGTAAAATTGTACTTAAATTCATTAGAATATTCATATTTACAAACATACACCACGTATCTTTACACCCTCATTTCGGTCATCGTTTTACATTTAACGTCTTATGAACCATCCATCTGCAAAAAGTAAAACTCGCACAAGGTTTAAAGTTATTATTTTGACAGAAATAGCTATAGTACTACAGCCTTCTTTGATAAGCTCTTCACACTTTAGGTAGGCGAAAAAAAGTAATTTCTTTCTTGTTGCAACAGACGGCACAAAGATGGCAAACATTTTAGTAATGTTGAAGATTCCACATTTCCGCGAACAGTACAAACCGAGTACAAAAGTACAAACTGACAAAGCTTCGGTGCTATTGAAGGGGGGGGATGAGGCTTAATGGCGCGTCGACAGCTATTGTAGGGTTTACAAGTCGAAATCTACACATAGCTGTTATTAAAAATAGTTGTCCTGTTCAATATGAAATTACCGTCATCTCAATAAAATGTAAGTCCTTAATAAAGGCTTACTGAATTGTAACTATATTTTTAATGTGGGATTTGCTCTGTTTACTATTGTGTTTCCAATTGAGCACTGAGATTTAGCTAACGCAGAAATAAAAATTGTGGGTTTAGAATTATCTGTGCCTGTAGGATTTGTTTCTCAAACAATTTTGCGTTCCATTCAGAAAAAAGTAAATGTCTTATTTTCATTATTGTGAAGCAACAGAACATCAGCCAATTATGAAGTTCCTACCCTTCTTACATGTCATTATGAAAAGTAACAGTTCTTCCAAATTTAAATACATACCGAGAACATCACACTGTTTAGTTTTTTTTTAAGTTTACACACTAACTGATTTATGACTGTTTCTCACACTGTGTTCGTATAACCTCCTGAAATCCGAAGGGCTTTTTTTTTAAGGATAGTTGTGTCAGCCGTGGGATTCGAACCAGCGTTCACTTGGTTTGAAATGAGGCCGCTGACCACTGGGCTGTGCTTGCTAGCTTTACTTGGCGTCCCCGGCGACTCCTTACAAAGTGCGCATGGGAACCTACTTTATGGCCATGTCGTAGATGTTTTCTGTAGGGGACGTGTAAGCTATATGTTGGACATAGAGTTAAATTATTGCTTTTATAGTGGAAACTTCTTAAATGTGGAGATTTTTAAAAATTTAAAGCATAATTTTTGAGAAACGTCAATTGTGGGTCAGTTGCTTCTAAATTTATTATTGAATTCACGAACTTTTACTTTAAGTTAGATAAATTAGCAGACATCTAGCAAATAGTTTGAAGATATTTTTTGTCTCTTACTGATACTTTGTAATCAATCCCTTTTCATACTTACTAAAAAAAATACCTTTTTCTGTTTGTTTTTTTGTTGTTGTTTTAGAGAATACACCTGCAGATGGGAACTCCTTGGTTTGTGAATTTTGTAATCAGAGCTTCACGAATGCGACATCGCTGTATGGCCACCGAAACAGGCATTTGGGACGGTTTAAGTGTTCCACTTGTGGCCATTGCTGCTCATCTTCTAAGGATCTTCAGGATCATGTTCAGACACACAAACCCAAAGAACAACGAGATGTTTGGCTGTGTAGCGTGTGTGGAAAGTCATACATCACACGTATTTCCATGCTGAAACATCGAAGACTGAAACATGGAAATATAACGTAGTATAACTTGCCTTTACAATTGAAACATCGTATTGGCATAAGTTGATATGTGTACATTATTAGAATGTAAAGTGTTGAAAGAAATGCGAATTATATATAAACCGTGTTTGCATTTTTCAAACTTTTATTTGGTTCTGTATTTATTTATTTTGGTATACCATGGTTGGGTTTCATGTTCTGCTAATAAATGTGTAACGTATGCTCACGTTGTTTGGAAATAACAATTTACGTGATGAAACCTAAGTTTTAATTTTATTAGTTTGTGGATTTGTTCTGTATAATTTAACTAAACACAGAATTTCAACATTATTGTATACGTTGGATTTATTGTATACGTTGGATTTGCTCGTGTTAACCACTTATAAAGTGATTTATTTATTTTATTGCATACCTTTAAGTTGTGTGGTCATTCGCTGTAATTCACAAAAGGGCGAATAAAATCATACAAAAAACTCATCAGAAAATCAACACAGTAATAAGTGTTCTCATGGTCGATACCAAAGTTTAAACCTAGTAACTAGCAATATGCATTAGACAGCCAACTTGGTAACAACTTTCCATTTATAACTTTCCATTTATTACTTCTATAGACCAGAGTATGAAGCAATTCAAAGAATACTAGTTCAGGAAGAACCAACACCACCTAATGACCCAATTAATCTAACCAATTATTTTCCATAAATAACGACAACACTATAGAACTATAAAAGTAAATCAATCGGTCAATATAGCCAGTGGCAATCATTCCATAAGTAAATCGATACTAGGCCTAAATAACCAGTTCTTAACTCCCTGATCCATAATTTCTTTAACTATTTGATTCAGACACTCCTAAGACAAACACATACTTTTTTTATCGTTTGTCCTCGGTTATACCATACTCTATACTCTCATTGCACTGTCTGTCATATATCAAAACTCATCACACGTATCCCACCATCAACTGTGTATCACAACCCATATTTCACTCGTCAAGGTGTAACAATTCCCTATCTCCAACAACCGTCTATAGCCTCCCAACTCAATTCCCTCTTAGCAATGCACTGTCCTAGAAGAACAGTGGGGCGACCTATTCGTTAAACAAAACCAATGGGGCTAAATATATATTTTTTTAACAAATGCCCCTTCGCTTATGTCATACATGTTTATTTCTCAACTGTAGAAGAGCGACTTGGAGGCTGAAGTTTAGAGTGAACTCTAAGATTCCTTGAAGGTACGGTGCATGACACATCAGCAACTATACCCCTGACATTTTTTAGCACCAAAGTATAGGTACTTTTGTTTACTAACAGTGCCTCGTGGGCTATTACCTCCACGTCAGCAACACTATCATCAGACTAATTGTTTCCCATTTGCCTTTGGGCTACGAGAGAGTTTTAAAGAATTGGAATCATTGATTTTTTAACTTAAATCCATATATAGAGCATATAATTTTTATTTTAAAGTCCTCAGTCGGCCATGAAGTACCTGTGGCTATAATTTAAAAACGTTTAATTATAGATGTACTTTTAGACTCTGATTTGAGGCCTCAATACAAAAGTACAAATGTACACAATAAAAAAAAAATTAAAATTCGCTTTAATCCAGAAATACCTGACTGACTGAGGACTTACAAAAATCTTACCCACATAAAAAAAGTTTAAATGCATAAAATACATATGCAAAATTTCAATCGAATCGGACAACATTTTCAAAAGTTATCGTGGAAACAGACAAACACAGACACACCAGCACAAGGAAAAGAGTGCCTTTCAACGAATTCTCACTGGATGTCACTAAAAAAAGTGTTTGCATGCATCTACCTGTTTCAATGTTGCCAAAAGAAAATAGTGTATAGCTAAAGTGTTATTAAAAGGTTGAATCCGATCGTCTTCGAACACTAGCATCGAAACTTTTAGCACAGAACTATAACCATAGTTGATGCAAATATGTGATTGGCTGCCCTTACTGTAACTGTATTTTCATTCAACACATTGTAAATCTACTACCCATGTAAACATGGCTCCAACCAAGGTGAGTGTTGCACTGCTGGCATGAAGTAAGAGAATTAAGGGCTTTAACAATGTTATTATGAATTTTAAAAACTGTGTGACAAAGAGAATACTGCAGTGATTGAATGTGGTCTGTTGAAGGGGCTGAGTTATCAAAATGGTAAGAAAGCGTGCTTCCTTCACAATAACGTCGAAGCATATTAATTTTTCACATTGAATAAAGTCGAAACGTGCTTTATTGAGTGTGAAACATTACGTTTTTGGCGTCACAACTCGACAACACTTTCTAGTGTAAAACAAGAAAAATAAATAAAAAGGTTTTCGTATAAAATGTATAGTTTTTATTATTTGTTTGCGTGCTTCTTTGTTCTTTTAGCTTCATTTCAGTTTTGACGACTACTGGTGCATTGGTTTTCCCTAACATTACTTTTGCACACATCTGTACTTTTTAATTAATTGATACTGATAGTTTTACTGATACTGATAAACGTACCATTACATTTATTTCATGCAACTCATCCTTTCTTTCCAGTTGACTTTTCAAGATCTGGAAATTCGGACTATAGACCATTCGAGTGTGAAATTTGCCATCTGCGATTCTCAAATGCGAATTCTTTGCGTGGCCATCACAATATTCATGCAGAGAGATTCAAATGTGCCACGTGCAACAGGTGCTTTTCTTACCAGAGTGATTTGAATAAACATAAAATGTCTCACATTCCTAAACAGCAACGTCCTGCTTGGCCGTGTGATGTATGTGGAAAGCAGTTGAGTTCTCGTCCAAGTTTGGTTGAACACAAGAGACTGTGGTGTGCTTTAAACCGATGAACAGTGATGATTCGGATTTTTTTTCTGGCCATTCGTGTTCCCTTGTTCAAGGTGGTAATTACATTCATATTAAATATACTTTAAACTGTATTAACAATTTTGAATAATTTATTGAACAAAGAAATATGACGGAGTTAATATTGTAAACAGCTCAGAATAAGTGAGCAGCAATTATGAAAAAAATCAGGTGACATCGTTAGCTCGGGAACTGAACTCGGATTTTTGAGCTTGGCCTCCAGTGTACTAGACCACTATGCTAACTCGTCACTATCCAGTTGCTGCTGACGTGCCTTCAATGGCATTATACAAGAAACTGACACCACGGTGTGACTAAACTCCAAATCTCCTTCTTTAACAAACATACACTAGGCTACAACAAAATTAATGACTCGTAAATTAGCTGTTATTAACTGTGGTAGTTTTGAGTTATTATAGTGATCCTGTGTATTGGAGGCCTAATCCAATAACTCTGGTTCAGTTCCATGGTTGGAGGTCTGGAGTTCAGGCACCCCCCATAGCGTCAGAGTGCTGCATACTGACGTTAATTCGTATGGCACGTTAGCAGCCATCGTTATAGTGTCGAGTTAGAATAGTGGTCTAATGCATTGGAGGTCAACTCCAAAGACACATGGGGTTCAATTCCCGCACTCACAATGGCATGTGGATGTTTTCTTCATAACTGCTACTTGCTTTTCATTCTTTGCCGTATGCAATGTTAGCACCATTGTGTTTCTTCATTTAATACTAGTATTTACAGTTTATTTACGTTTCTTTGAATTATTTGCCAAATGTGGGCTGAAGTTACGTACATTTCCTTATATCCAAGCAAGAACCGAGAACCGTTTACAAAAAAAATTCTTTGCTAGCTAATGTTAGAAACCAAAGAATCATACCAACAGTGTGAATAGCGCAGCAATAGACAAACTCTCAAGAACACACTAAATTATTCAACTTATAATGCAGATTTTCATTGCCAAGGATACTTTACAAGATTGTTCTACCCTTTCTAGACCTCCATTTAGGTAATTTCATTGCACTTTTCATTCATTAACAAATAATTACTATCTTCAAATGCTAGTCTATCCGACTACTTTCTTCAAGGCTGATGTGCGATAGCGAACATAACAGTTTGGTGATACGATACTGAAGATTTCATTCTTTTGAATTTTTATGTTCTGTGCATGTGGCCTTAATGAAGTGTTCGTAGATGAAAATACTTTAATCGTAGTTGAGTGACTTTTATAGTGCAGGTGTTATTATTTCTATTTAAGTTTTCTGATTACGCTGTAAACATGTTGTTAATTAATATATTTTATCCTTTAATAAAAATGATTTTGTAAAATTCTGGACAGTTTTCTTTCCGTTTGGATCATACATTGTTTTACTACTCGTCTTAGACACACTGACGTATAGTGGCACATGGGAAGTGGGGGGGGTGCAAGTGCTAATGTGGAAAAGTTTACAAACATGCCAATTTTACCATTAAAAAATTGTAAAAACTGGTTTTTTAAACGTTTCAAAAGCGTTCAAAACCAAGAAAAATATCTATTTTATATGGCCCCCGATGAGTTTATTGCAGCTACTATCCCTGTTAGACCACTTAGTGGAATTTCTCAGTGTTGCGAATCATAAGCAAGTTGGTTGGAAGCCACGTCATAAGGCCATCGTCCAAGAGGAAGAGTTGCGGGTTGTTTGTTCTGAGTGGGCATTGTTTAGATTTATTGCGTGAACGAGCTGTTCAACAATGATATTATGAATGCATACGAGGATCATGTTGTATTGTTGATTTGTTCGAATTAAAGTTAGTTGACTACAAAAATCGTACCGAGGAGGACCTAATTTTTAATCACGCACAATTACCGTCTTAATTCCTGAATCTATCCCCGATGAATCTCGTCCGAACGCAATCTAATTCTTGCCAATGAACGTAAGTGTTTCAAGTTGAGTCAGTTGAGCGGTGCTAGAATCATATTTTGTCATAAAAGTAATTTTGGGGCCAGGATTGTAAAACAGAAAAGTTGAAAATGTAGGCTTACGTTAACGTTAGGCTTATGGGAAATTAATCTCAGATTTTACCAAGAGTCAAATTTAGTAACGTAAATTCTTACATGCCTAAAACCGCACGAATTCTTAGCGTTAGAAGCAGTTACTTTTCAAGCCAAAAACTAGTTGAGCTTTTCCCCTGTAGCTATTTTCGACACTCAGACCCCGTGTTGAATTCCAATTCTCTGTGCCCGCCCCTCTCATTTGTGCGCTGCTGCTGGCACATATTGACAAACTGCGGAAGATTAAACCAGGCACAATTGCAGCGAACACATATGAAACGACATCTTCTACATCAGTGGAATATATGGGCTACACAGCAAAAAAAAAACGGTAAAAAAGGGACAAAAGGCTTTAGACTTCGGGTGTCTGATAAGGCATCACTATGTTTATATTCTGCTCATGCCAATATATTAGTGTTTCAAATGTCTTTACTACAAGTATTTACTCTTAATCGTGTTTATTGCACTATCTCCTTCCAGTAATGCAAATGGTTCAAGCCCTTGACCGACAGGCGATGTTTTACAAATTCCATCTTTATTTAGATTGCGAGATTTGAACCACGTTGTCTTTGACAACAGTGAGACAACAGACAACAGCGAAAGGCAATATGTCACCACGTAAACTCATGCAGTGGCATCCCGGGCCACTGCACTGTGACTGAGGTTGGCGTTAATGACCTGGCTGTCGACGCGCCAGTAAGCCTCAATCCCCCAAAGTCTAGCTACGTTGTTTCTTGTAAGTACCCAATAGCAAGTCAATGTGACTATTAGAAACTCTAATAAATAATAACTAGAATATCAGAAAAAGAGTGAACTAGCATGTTATATCATTAGAATGATACACTTAAACGTAGTTCAATTGCCATCTAGGACTACGTTATTTTGAGACAGAGATACAAGAGTTTATACTGAGTTGAAACAGCGACGATGTCGAGAGCTAATGGTAAGGTCTCAACTTAAAAAAATACAAATAATGAATAGTCACACATTGTTTATCACTTTAAATCGAGAATGTATGGTGCTTTCATTAGGTACCTAAAGCAATTTTTATACGGTAATCAGGATTAACACAATTATCTGAATAGAATTCCAACTCTAATCTTCATCAGAGGCTGACACATTAATGTCGATAAGCAGAAAAAAACAAGCTTAACAGTTTCCTTCCCTCATTCACACTTTAACCTCAATTTGTGGCATTCATTGCAGTCACTTTGAAAGTAAAATGAACCTAGTTAGTTATTGCAATACGTCACAACATCAACACACGAAGTCGGTCATTTGACAAATGGACCTTGTGTACTTTTCTTTTGACGTGTTGCATGAGGCATATAGGTTCTTTTACATTTGAAGATGGCCACCATGAAGGCTGCAAATTTATGTTTGTCTTGTAATATTCAAGTGTGAGTGAGGGAAGCGAGTTGTTGGGCTGATTTTTTTACTTGCGTCTTCGTACTGCCGCTGTCATTTTTGTTTGTACTTGGCTTCTGTTTTTACCAATTATCAATGATACTAGAGGTCATGAATTAAGTTTACAGGCAAATTGAATTATCATAATGGGATGATCAGTGTGTACTATACTTTTTTGCGTGTTTTCAGGGTTTTGTTTGTTGACATCCCAGGGCCGTAAAACCCGGTGCGGCCGGTCCGGCCATGGCCGCACCACTTTTCCGGGAAAAAAAAAAGGTTTATTTGCCCGAATTGTCGAATGCAGACATGACGCGACGTTCATAATCCAGGGGGCAGCAACGCTAAATTTTCCTGCTACGCCGTTCAGGAATTTAGCCACTGAACCAAGAGTTAGATATTATTGTTGCACTGAACAGCATCGATGAGTTCAGCTTACGCTGCGCTGACAGTAAATGCTGAAATTTGATACTGCTGTATGGTGCAACCAACTTATAAACTCGTCACTCCAACCCACGAATCAGACTAGACGCAAATACTCACAATGTCACTATTGAAGTCGTTGAAACACCATACAATGGTTGCATTAACATGGTCTGTTTGCACGGGATGGTGCTGCACTCTAGTGGCTGATTTCAACACTCTTGCACCCAGATTTGTTTATGTAGTTTTTCATGTTTCAAGCAGTTAAAAGAAAGATTTTTTCTTGGTAGCATTTTCGCATAAACTAATAGTTTAAAAAGGTTTTTTTTATTATCTTTTTGTCATAATTTAGAAGCATTATTCGAATGTGTCCCTATTAGCTAAACGTGGGTCGTACCTGCTGCGAGAGTACATTGTCTCTAGACGCGTCTAGACGTAAACATGGCGAAGAAGCAAAAGACTTTTGACGTGAAGGAATTACCAGATATCGGTGATTTA
The DNA here is from genome assembly GCA_023313725.1 of Lithobius niger. NCBI lineage: Eukaryota > Metazoa > Arthropoda > Chilopoda > Lithobiomorpha > Lithobiidae > Lithobius > Lithobius niger. Next base: position 9,594 of record JAHWFP010117918.1, on the reverse strand, counting down.
TTGGAGCCTAATCAACCAACAAAATGTAAGTTCCCGTACCGAACATTCGGAATTACAAATCCTGTGAAAAGATCTTTTCAACCAAACTGGTTTCGACTGTGGTCTTGGATCCATTACGATGACACACGAGACGTTGCATTTTGTTTTATATGTGTAAAAGCTGTAAAAAACCACGGGCATGCAGTTTTGGCCAATGGGTCTGTGGAACGTACATTCGTAATTAGTGGGTATTCAAACTGGAAGGACGCCAGCGCAAAAATGAACGGCTTTTCAAAGCATGAAAATTCTTCATTTCATGAAAAATGTGAAGAAAGGGTCGTTGTGCTTCCAAACACTACGAACGACATAGGAGAACAACTAAGTACAGCCCACAAACTTGAGAAAAAGGAAAACAGAGAACATTTGAAAATACTCCTTGAAAACACACGTTTTCTAGCCAGGCAGGGGATTCCATTACGTGGTTCGTGGGATAGTGAAGCCAAGTGTGAACTCAACAGCAATTTTTTTCAACTTTTAAAACTCGCACACACAAGTACTAGCGTGATCACTGAAGAGCACCGAATGAATTCGTACTGCAGTCCTGCTATTCAAAACGAACTTTTGCAAGTAATGGGTTTAGAAATTTTGCGAAAAATTAGAGATGACATTAAAACTTCCGGATCATTTACTATCATGGTTGACGAAGCTAGTGATTGTGCAAATATAGAACAGGTGGTCATCTGCTTGCGTTGGGTGGATAATGCGTTTGAAGCTCATGAAGAATTCATTGGCCTGTACAGTGTTTCCGACATCACTGCTGATACTCTTGCAAAAGTCATAAAAGATTCGCTAATACGCTTGTCTTTGAATATAAAAGAGTGCAGAGGGCAGTGTTATGATGGAGCAAGTAACATGAAAGGAAGCAAGAATGGTGTTGCAGTACAGCTACAAATCGATGAACCACGTGCAATTTACACCCATTGTTATGGTCATTCATTGAATCTCGCTGTGGGAGATACGATTAAGCAATGTAAAATATTGCGCGATCTTTTAGACACAGTGTATGAAATAACAAAGCTGATTAAGTTTTCTCCAAATCGTGAGGCTGCTTTTAGGGTTTTGAAGGAAGCCATACATCCAGATGGACCAGGAGTTCGAGTTCTTTGCCCTACTCGATGGACTACAAATTCAGATTCACTTGAAAGCATTATTGAAAACTATGAGGTTTTGCAAGCCCTGTGGGATGATGTTAAAGTACGTGACCAAGATACGCGCGCACGAATAATTGGTGTCAAAAGTATGATGCAGACATTTGCGTTTCTATTCAGCCTAAAACTAGCTGATAAGATTTTTACCAATACTGACAATCTTAGCTCGACATTGCAGCACACAAGCTTTAGTGCTGCATCAGGCCAGTCAGTTACAGCTCTCACTGTAAAAACATTGCAGAAAATGAGAAATGATGAATCATTTAATTTGTTTTGGTTAGAAGTTATTCAACTTCAGGAGAAAGAATCAATGGATGTGCAAGGGCCAACTTTACCACGAAAACGTAAGCTTCCTGCCAGGTTAGATGATTCTGCAGACCGAAGCATATTTCCTGACGACTCGCCAAAGCAGTACTATCGACGACTATATTTCGAAGCATTAGATTTAACAGTGCAAGGAATTCAAGACCGTTTCGATCAACCTGGCTACCAAATTTACAGAAAACTTGTATCACTTTTGCTTAAAGGAGCAGCAGGTCTGGACTATGAATCTGAATTTTGTGATGTACGTGATTTTTACAAAGATGATTTTAATTACAAAAAATTAAAAGTACAACTTGGACTTTTAGAGGATGCTCCTTTGGAAGATGCAACACTGGCAGGTGTCAAAACATACCTGTTGAGCTTGGATGCTGCGCAGCAGGCTTCTTTTTCAGAAGTTTGTCAACTACTGAAACACGTTCTTGTGGTGCCAGCCACCAATGCTGTGTCTGAAAGAAGCTTTTCAGCCATGAGAAGACTAAAAACTTACCTACGTTCAACGACTGCACAGGCTCGCATTAACCACCTGATGTTGCTTCATGTTCATCGGTTTAAATGCGACCAATTATGCCTTTGGAAATGTTTAAACACATTTGTGCAAGCTAATGAAACGAGAGTATCAAAGTTTGGAACATATGATGTTCACTTTTGTTCACGAGTTTGTGTTGCAAACAGATAAGTGCAAGTAGGGTTGTATTGATATCATGGTTCGGTGTTTTTCAAACAGAAATTTTAAATAAATGATTATTTGGGGATTTGCTGCAAGCACACAGTTGTAGTTCTTTAAGCGTTACAATACATAACAACATAGGCCTACTATGGTATTTTGCAAGGCTGCTCTGATACCAGCTTTACCAAACCAATAGGCCTACTATCCGAATCTAAGAATTTTGACATGATACCAACCAACAACAATACCGTAATCTCTAAACTGGCATGGTTTTCTTAAAGTCAAATAATTAGGCTACTGTAGTAAAACTTTGAACTATATTTTAATTAACTAATAAAATCTTGAGAATTTTGTTCAAACGTGTCCTCCAGAAGCCAGCTAAGACAATACACTACTGGAAATTGCTTCAGCTTCCGGGGCTCCGCCCCGGACCCCGCTGGGGGAGCTTGCAGCGCTCCCCCAGACCCCCTAGCTGGTTTCGTTGGGCCTCTACCATAGCCGCACCACTTCAGATTTGCTTCCTACGGCCCTGCATCCAATAAGCATGTTGTTGAAAGTAGGTCATCTCATTGTAAAAGAATTATTGATTTTAATTGACATTCTTAATGAATTCATCCTTGCAACAAATTCCTTATAATTATCGGCTTTTTCTCCATCATTGTTAAGAAAGAGGCACTAGCCTTGTTGAGATGGAACCCCGTGAAAGTGTAACGGAACTAGTCGAGACCGGATATAGGGCTAAAAAAGTTAATAGAAGATTAACATTAGGCGAAGCCTAACCTGAATCCCTATTTCTGTCTAACATCAATGTTTGTTTTTTTCTAGGTGAATTCGAAATACATCAAAACGTTGATGCAGTTCTAACGTCTTTCTCTGATAACCAGCCGAGCCACTACTCACACAAAGAAGGGTTTCAATGCTCCGTTTGCAGCAAACATTTTGACAGGCGTTTTAACTTTGATCGCCATATTTTAACGCATGCACCAAGTGAACGTCGACCAATTTGGTCGTGCAATATTTGCTGTAAAACGTTTAAACGTTTTGATCATTTGCGGACACACTTCCTGAAAAAACACTAGAACTTGCCACGAAATAGGCACAATCTGTGTTAAAATTATTAAGCTACCTAGCAAAGGGATTTGTGCCCTAAAATTGTGGCACAAATATTCTAAGTGTAATATTTTGAACAGTTCATTGTATGTGAACAATTATTCCATTATAACTGAACGAAATAAATTCTGTATACTTTTTTGTGTTGTTGATTTTTCTCGTTTGTTATTTAAACCATGCAAGTGGATTCCCAAATGGATATTACTTTTCTCATAAATGCCTTAATGTAATAATATGTCCATTTAATTTCCTAACTGGTGACACGCGAAGTGTGTACCTGATAAAATTTCAATTTTTCGTTATTGGTTCAAACGTAAATAGCAACGTGATATTGTCTGTGCATAGTGGGTAGCTGACCTTCGTATATACACCCCTAGACGCACTCTTAAAAGAGCACGATTCTGTATCAATATTATATCAAGGGGCGATAGGGTGGTTGGACCACTTGTAGATGCATAGAGGAAGTCTTATCCGACTGGTCTTAGCCAAGAATTACTTTGATGTGAGAGACATCTATTGAGGGTTTTGTCGTGTTTAACTCTTGCAACTACTGTGGAAACAGTTCCATAAACGCTGTTAGGTGGGGTCGTCTCTGATTTACACTTAAGCTGGGGTTTGTTGGAATGTGTTAGCGAAATGTTCGTATGCCTCAGAATATGCACTCATCAAAGTAATAATATATTTCCAGTTAATAATCGAGGTTAGAAAAAGTTGTCAATGATCCCACTTGTTTTGCTTTTCTAAGCTTCTAATTATTGGCTCAAATATTTGTTCGCTGCGCTCCATCCTAATTATCATTCCGACATGAGTAATAAAGTATGCACGTTTTCTGTAATTTGTGTACGCAAGCAAAACAGGAACTTCTCTTATACGTACTTCCAAACTAAAGCCTAGCAAACCCTTATCTGAAGCGTTGTATTCAGTAGGTATAAAACGTTTTAAAATAAAAATAAATTATTTAACAGTAATCTCGGGCCACAATAAATCACAATAAATCTCATAGGCTATAATAACACAGGAAAAACCATTTCCCAAAATCGAGTATGTTTCCTTTATGAAATAATTTGAATTTGCGCATCAGCCTAATGGAAGGAGTGATGTACTTGTACAAATCTAACTTCATGAAGTTGATCATCAAACATATTTCTTCATCACTCGTTATATTCCTAATCAGATAAGCTATCTCGTCCTTTTCACTGTTTCTTTTCAGAATTCGAAATACAACTCATGATTTCGAGCAACTGTTCAATTAACTTCTCAGTTTATTACCACTGAGTTTCAGTAGTTTCAAACGCCCATGTTGTAAGGTATTCGAACCAAAATGAAGCAGTGAACAACGTGTTAGCACAGTCCTTTCCTGAATTCAACTTAGTGGCTTAACAATAACCAAACATAGATATTTTCAACCAGTAAAAAAAAAACAAGTAAATATTGTTCGACTGCACTGTTTGCCTTACTTGTAAGTGGTTTCGAAGTATTAGATGGTGAATATCAAATGTGTGAGGCAGCCGTAACGACTTCCCTGATAGCCATTTTCTTCATTCTGGCCACAATTTGCAGAAGGATCCTTTGGAGTAGTTCGTTTGTAACAAACGTTTCGACGTGCGTTTCAATTTTGAAGGACGTATTTTAACAAATGAACAGCATCCAATGTGGCCTTGCGTAGTAAGTGGCAATGCTTATACTTTGGGAGAAATCCTGTTGCGCATATTAAGTTAAAACATCCTGACATGACTGTAAAAAAGGATTCCGGGTACAAACACGGTGAATATTACACACCAGAACGAGGGTGCAGTATATTGTACAGCAGTGACAATTCTTGGCCTTTAATAAAGGACGTTTAATGTTTTAGTATAAGGTTATCGAAAATGAGGTATTTTGTATTCGGCAGATCAAACTAAGTTCGTCCATGGAAATAAATGGATGTTTGTGAATTTGATTTGAACCCCTTGAATCTGCATCTCCAAATTGTGTGTTTATTTCTATAGTTTCCATTACAACTGTTCTATTACTAATTTGGATATTTTTTTATGCATATATAAGTGCAAAACTATTCTGGTGCACTGGCTGTAACTTAAATAGATTGTCCGAAATCATTAAATATATCTCTTTTACACGTTAGTTTTCATTATCAAATGTTGTAATGTCTCAAACACCTTGCATGTGAACATAAAATGACAATTAAAAAAACAAACTGTTCAGACTTGTCTTTCATTTATTTCTTTCATCAATAGACTTCATTCAATAATAGGCTACCAATTGGACCCCAGCTTAAACGTTGAGAATTGTTCTAGCTTGCATAAATAACTTTATACTTAAATTAATAAACACAAACTGTGAAGTTATAAAGGAATAAAGGAAAAATACAGCACAACAGCAAAATGCTTACACTAAGCATAGCTCATATTGTGTGGTAAGCCTGTATTGTGGGCTTATATTTCATTGAGGTGATATGCCCGGGCTCGAACAAACAAACTGATCAATGCAGTGATGCCTCTGTCGTCTGAGGCCTCGAAGAGATGGCATGATATATTGAGGGGGCGGACGCTATAAGCAATGATTGGGATTCGTTGATTGAAATACTGGTCAACAAACTCAATTAATTATAAGACCATAATAAAGGGCCACAGAATCTTTGCTTTTTTCACTACAGGACTTTCACTAATATGCTGTTGCATTTACTTGTACCATCAGTTGTGCGGGAAACTCTTTTGCTTCACTCATGTTTTGTTTTAGACGTGAGACTTGTCTAACGTTTTAACGGTTGTAAAAAAAAAACCATTTTAACATCATAATTACGGTTATTTCTCGAGTTAGATGCTTGACTCTGGTGACTGGATATAAAAAAAGAACAAAGATTTATAGTTTTTACACTGTATGTTCTTATGGCGTGTCTTTATATTAAGAATAAAGCCACACAACGTTTTTCCCTGAAGGTAATTCGAATGGTGGGATGTATTTGTTTGTTCAGGTATTTATTCATGTATTTGTAATTAGAAATCTTGTCCTACCTTAAGTTAAATCCAAATCCTAAATATATTTCATGCATCACTGAAACTACATATATATTTAGTAATTCTAAGTTGCACCGTCAGTGTAAATCCAAATTTTACCCAAGCCTTAGGCTAAAGCAGCCATGAGGGGGAAAATACCGTATATTGAATTAAAGTTAAACGTGTCTTTGTTGTAGATGGACTGCCAGCTTTGGAAAAATCTGTCAGGAAAAAAAATTACTTGTGATATGTGTCATCAAGAATTCAAGTCTACAGCAGTCTTCAGGGATATGGAAATAAACATTTAGAAAGATTGAAGTGTGAGATATGTGGCAAGAACTTTTCCTATTCTAGTGATCTACAGATGAATGCATTTTCCCAATAATGCGCGTCCAATGTGGCTATGTGAATTATGTGGTAGCCAGTTTGCTATGCGTAAATATCTTGTAAAACGTTTCCATATTCAACACCCCAATGCAACTATTCAGTAATAATTTTGTAGGGTTCAGTTTCAACTAATTCAAAAGCTTGTGATTTAGCTTTCTTTTAATGCAAAAGGTTGCTAAACCCGCAATGCTAATTCAACACTATGCTAATTCAACACTGTCCAGTTGCTGCTAACGTGCCATATGATTTAACATCAGTATGCAACAAACATACATCAGGTGGTGTATGAACTCCAAATCCTCAATCATGAACAAACTTACTCTAAGGCTACAACAAGATTAAAAAAAACAGCTGTGACAGGTTTCAACTAGCATAGTGGTCCAGTGTATTGAAAAGTCACTTGTGTGTCAGTTGCTGCTAAATTTAATATTGAACTTAGGAAATGTTACTTCAAGTTCGAATATCTATCAGGTATCTAACAAATAACTTGCAGATATTTTTTATTCCTTACTGATACTTTGTAATCAATGCTTATAACTTTCAGACTTACTAATAAAAACTTGTCTTTTTCTGTTGTTTTAGGGAATACGCTTGCAGACGGGAACTCCTTGGTTTGTGAATTTTGCAATCAGAGCTTCACGAATGTTACTTCTCTGCGTGGCCACCGCAACAGGCATTTGGAACGGTTTAAGTGCTCCACTTGTGGCCTATGCTGCTCTTATTTTAAGGATCTTCAGGTTCATGCTCAGACACACATGCCCAATGAAAAAAGAGATGTATGGCTGTGTAACGTGTGTGGAAAGTCATACATCACACGTATTTCCATGCTGAAACATCGAAGACTGAAACATGGAAATATAATGTAGTATAACTTGCCCATACAGTTTGAACATTTTATCTTAAGTTCGCATTTAGAATGTAAAGTCTTGGAAAAAAATGTGTTGTACATAAAGTGTGTCTACATTTTTCATACTTTTATTTGTTTCTTTGTTTAGTTTAGTACCATAGCATTGCCTTCAGGCCGTGCTAATAATGTGTAACTTATCTTCATGGCGTTTGGAAATAACAATTTACGTGTCAATCTAAGTTTTAATTTTGTTAGTTTGTGGATTTGTTCGGTGTAATTAAATAAAATAAAGTATTTCAACATTATTGTATGCTTTGGATTCATTCGTATTAACCACTTATGAAGTGATTTATGTACTTAACTGCATATCTTAAAGTTAGAAGTTGCGTGGTCACAGCAGGACCTCGGCTTAATTTTTCTTTGGCTACTGCAACGCCTTTGATTCAGACACATTTTACTTTGGGCACTGCAGAGCCTTAGACACTTTTTAGTGTGTTCACTGTGATATTTTACATTCATTTTACTGTGGTATGCAAGACCTTAGACGCGTCTTACTGTGAGCACTTCAGGGCCTTTAATTCATTTTGTTGTGGCCAGTGCAAGTGCCTTAGATACTTGTACTGTGGCCACTTAATTTAATTTACTTAGGATCTTAGATACATCTTACTGTGGTCACTGCAGGATCTCAGTTTATTGTGAGGGTTTATATTTACATTCTTTTTTCAGTTTCTGCAATATTGTATACTTTATTTATATTATAAGGCAAACTCAAGTATTTTACACGCATAAATGTAAACACTCATAAATGTAAATGGAATAATTTCAAGACATGCATACAGCACCTTATCCAATATTAAGAAAAGTAAACAAACTAGCATCAAAGTTTAAAGAAAGAATGGAAATAATAGATTTTCATACCATTTCTTGTCACTAGATGGCATTGTGAAGCAACTAGATTTACTTAGTTAATTTGTGCGCGTACGTTTTAAATTATCATTTCATGCCAAAAAACAAAATAAAACATCCCAAAACTGAAAGTGTTATTTAAACTGCCGTTATGTTCAAAGCTCTCTTGACCACACAAGCATTAGAAGCAAAAATGGAAATTTTGAGGGCTGGGATATCGTTTAAGATTGCTGCAACCAGAGGAAACCACTAAGAAATGTTTTCAAGAAACAAATATAGATAAACTTAATGCATATTATTGCTTGAAAATCTAGTACATCTTTGGGTGCTTGAAAGCACGCTGTCGGGATTGTGGCTTAATAGCACGTCGACTGCTATGTCATTAGCACCAACCTCAGACACAGTGCAGTGGTCCGGGCTGCCCCTGTGACACACATTACAGAGATTTTAAACAAACCCCAAACGATGTAAATAGAGGGAAGAGTGGTGGTTTCTTAAGATTTCCCACTAGTAAACACTCACTTTTAATATTTGTATGCTGTATTCTTCGTATTAAAGAAGGCAAACTGTTGTAATGACTTGAGATCTCCTTTAAGGTCCACATTCTCATTATTTTCTTCTTCATCCAACGAAAAAATAGCATTAGCAACATATTTGTACGGTAGCGAAATTGTGTCACACAGAAACTTGTACTTGAATGAGTGTGACATTATTTTGTAAATTGGTAAATAGACATATAAAAAAATAGGTAGACATATTTCTATTTTTTTTATACATCTATTTACCAATTTACAACTTCGGCTGATTTCCTATTTTTTCGAGCTTTGAAAGTCCCCTAAAAGTCCATTATTTCTATGAAACCTACAAATAATGAGTTTTTTCTTCCTTTTAACTCATCCCTTTTTTTTATAACTTATACTTAACGTTGCTCATGTCTACATTTCTACAGCTACATAAGACTTGTTTGGTCAGCTAATAAATTGCTATACATCGTCTTTAACTTGATGCCGTGTCACTTTTCAACTGGGTCTCTTTTGACGCCTTGGTGTGCCTCGGTACTAAAATTAAGCCATAAGTGATGCTTACCTGGGAACTGAAACACTTATCAGTGACAATTACCGAGTAGTATTATACAGGGTGAGGCAACTGAAGTGTCCGGTAACAATGTCTTCT
>JAHWFP010117916.1:2174-16436 GCA_023313725.1 Lithobius niger | reverse complement strand
AAAACACCAACCAAAATTGGTATTTATATATTTATATGATAACCCAGCTGTAATCTCCCACCCTCACTTCCCTGTACCAACGAACTAGTGTATACGCACGTGTTAAATGCTGCCTGTAAACGTTTCCTTTTGGCCGTGTCAGTATGGCTGAGCGGTAGGACCTCGGTCTTTGGCTTCAAAGGCCGTGGGTTCGATTCCCCTCTCAGGCAGCCTGACATATAAGTCCAAAACGCAACGTGAATAGGTTTACGTCTGTATTTATTTAACGAACCAGTGTATGGAGAGTGGGCTCAGTTACTGTACTCGTTGAACTTGGCAACCAGATCTCCAACCGACGTGGCGCGCTTAGTTCCAGGTGTAGTTTTGTTTATCGAGTCCTTTGCACGATTATTTCTGATCAATTTTCCTAAATATTTTGTGTTGGACTAAACACCGAAGTCCAAGTGCCAAAACTCCCGAATCCCTTACACAATTTTGCTGATTTACGAACTGATATCCCCAAATAGGGCTTCGAATAACACGGAAAATTTGGAAAAAAAAATTGAATAATTCGTTCAAAAGTTATCGTGCTGACAGACAAGCAGACAGACACCGGCATCGGATTACAAGCTCCTTTGATTAGCTTCGCACTGCGCTTCACTAGAAATTCCATGAAGTAAACAAGCACTATAATGATATAAGAATAAAAAAACTCCCAGCAGCGCACAAACATACAAAAAGCACGACGTTTCCAGATTACTTTCACCTCGTCATCATGCGCACGAAATCCACAAAAGTTTCGATATCATGTTAAAAAATACATTTCTTCACAGCTTCAGCATAGGGTAGTAAAATTTTAAAGCTTGAAATGAAACAGAAAGTCGATTGATTAAAAAGAACCTAAACTTAACCTGGGCAAAACAGGTAAGCATTAAAAAGAAAAAAAAAGCCCAATCGAGCCCAATGTCCCGTTTATAGTAAGCATTAGGAGGACCACTCGACCTCAACCCTGCATTTTCATGTTTGTGCACTCTTGGCTTTTTTTTATTCCTATATCACTAAAATTCAACCTGCGTGCTTTTTTCCCCCAAAATTGTTTATTTTATATTTATCATTCTCGTGGTTCCACAATGACAGGGAGATTCATAAGTGGCTTATAGATTCAGGTGATTTTATTAAAATCGCAATGTATGTACGCTTGTACATTAAACATTTATAAACACTGAGAAAAATAGGAGCCTGTATTAATTATTTAACGGTTATTTAAATAACTTATCTGTTTTGACTGGCGACGGGAAAAAATGTGACCGAATTTAAATTCTAGGTGGCACTACTGGTCCTCCCTCCCCCTTATCGGCGTAATCAAAACAGAACCATGGCAGTTCCAAGCAAACGGCGTACATGCCTTTCAAACGAGATGTTAACGATCAAGTTGAAAAACTATGCACTTACGTAATCTACAGATTGCCAGTCCGCAAAATTTAAGAAGATGGGTTTCGATTTCCAGCATTATCAGGTTCGTGTTCGGAACGGCCGTGTTCATAGCGGACCGTGTTGTCGCCAGAGAAGCGGCATTAAAATATTTTTTAACTCAAACATTTGCCTCCGTCTTCTTACTATTTTCTATTTTAGCCACACAGTTTCGTTGTGCTGTAAGCGGCCATATACCCACGGACGGCCGCTCCGAACACGGCTTCGTTGTGGGAACCGAGCCGTCATGTAGCTAGATTTACAGATGTAATGTAATCTTTGTCATTGAAAGACAAAAATCAAATTTTTCTTGTCCCAGGCTCCCCTAATTCGTGAGATTTAAAAAGAAAATTATTCTAGCAAGCAAGACACGTTGTTGACACCATATTCTGCAGTCTAATTAATTGAACAAAAAAAAAAAAAAAACGGCTGCACCCTCTAGAAGAAGAAGCATTAGAATTCATATTCCCATGGAACTCACAGCTATATGAAGGCACGCAAATTAAAATCGGATTGAGTTCACGCAACGAAGCGAACTATGATTTGAACTCCAATTCCAGGGAACAAGCATTTACTTTAGTCACTGTTAATGTTAGGAAGTGAATACAATTTGCATTGTTGACAGCATATTCCAGTCTAATTAGATCGAACGTTTGTTGGTTGTAATCCATGTTATGAGCCATTGATCAGTTCGAAGCAGTAGTAAGTTAGTTCATAGATGGAGCCACGACATAATTTAGGTATTCAACGTGTGTTCATCCTCCCTTCTCCATCTCCCCACACCCTTCCCCCGTCAATCTTCAGATTTATAATTTTCAGCAAAGCATCTTTGGTTATACGTCTAACTTTGCTTTCATCAGCTTTTCTCTAATAAAAAAGTGTAAAAGCAAAAACAAAGAGAGCAGGGGCGGACCGGCAGCAACTTGGCCCACCGGCCTGGCCCCAAAATATGGCTCCCTATCCCAAGTTTCACAAAACAAATGTCTTCAAACACAAAAACTGTCCAATGTTCTGCAGCAAATTGCTACATTTTTCTGACTTTGTTTACTTCACGAATGATAACGGTTTCTCTTCACACACCCCTGCACGCCCCCCCCCCCACCCCACCCCAACCAATAAAAGAAAATATATGGTTTCCCACGTGGCCTGAAGCCGTTTTACACAAAATTTTGAAGTAAATTATTTATTCGTATTTTGTTCATTTAAAACATTCTACCAGATGATGTACAATAGTCGAAATGGTTTATCAGAAGTAGCTCGTGTAAATGGTTTTTACGCAACTTTTTCCTTTACACAACACCAAACGTCAAAACAGTAATGCATGCATGCAGACTATTTTTACAACTTTTCACGTTGTTTCTGTAGCTGTTTTTTTTTTTTTTAGAAGTAGCATACACCGTATGCATTTTGCTTTGAGTCAGAGGGCTAAAACAAAAACTCAAAATAAAAAAGGAAGTAGTGTTGTTACATTATGTATCAGCATGAGTCTATGAAAATGACTATATGAAATGACTATATGAAATGACTATATGAAATGGAAATGAGTATATGAAAATGAAATCCTACGGAACTTTTCATAGACTCATGGTATCAGTAAAATCCTTGTCTAAATTGGGAGGCCTGACTAATGACTACGCGGGGTGATTCAGAAAGTGTGGCCCCGTGTCGCGTCACGAAAAAACACTGACCAAACTGGAAGAAAAAGTCATTTTTGAACCTCAAAATTACACTTTCAGCAGTCAACATTCTTAAAAAAAAGCCTCAGCTTCTCCGACCCCCATGATATGAGCGTTTACAAGGTTTTGAAGCTATTAGTACCAACATTGCAAGTATAGTTTGCAGAGACGGACTGGCAACCAAAAGGCGCAGATCTCAGATTTGTAAGGGGGCACTACTATAGGGGGGGGGGGGGGGGTTGTTCCGATGCCACATAACACAGCTAGGGGGTCTGGGGGAGCGCTGTGAGCTCCCCCAGTGGGATCCGGGGAATTTTACGCTCTTTACACATTTTGCGCATTTTACGCATTTAACGCTCTTTTAGTACCTGTTTCTGGTCTCCAGCAAGCAGTAAAATAGCGCAACAGAGCAAATTTTGGTGATTTTTCTCAGTCGTTCTTCAGGATGGCATATTCGTAAAAACTTAATTGTGACTACATCATGATTTTTTTTAGACATTTTCTTTCCAAATTAAATTAAACTGAGTTCAGTTTAGAATTTTCTAAACTATCCCACAGCTAGCCATTGACGATTGTGGGTTGACATTTTGTACTCTTAGGCTATAATGATTAACGATGAACTGCTATGTTCAAGTATGGGTAGTAGGAGTAGGGCCAGCTGCCAGCGGCAGAAAATTCTATTTTTAATGGACTATCAAAAGGTGAAAAATTGAGAAATCCTTTACTCAGTTTTATTCCAAACCAGTAGGCCTAGAGGTCAAACTCAATTAATTTGTGGTTGTAAAAGATGTATCAAAGTCCAGTTGTCCCCGGAAGACAAAAACCACAACACATATATGGCAGAAATTTAATTTTCGGAAATTGATTGCAATTGCATGATTTCCTTGGTCATAATAATACAGATAAAATTTGTAAAAATACAAGGACAGAAATGGGCTTATGCTGTGTGGGCCGCCATGATGGATGATCCATCAAATCATCCATCATCCATCAAATCATCCATCGTGGCGGCCCACACAGCATAAGCCCATTTCTGTCCTTGTATTTTTATAAATTTTATCTATATTATTGTGACCAAAGAAATCATGCAATTGCAATCAATTTCCGAAAATTAAATTTCTGCCATATGTGTGTTGTGGTTTTTGTCTTCCGGGGACAACTGGACTTTGATAGGCCTAGAGGTATTATTGCCAAAAACTTCCACATTTTAAAGCAACAACATGCTCCAGTTTAAAAAAATTTTGGAGCGGCGAAAGATAAAAAAATGGCGAAACCATTTATTCAGTTTTGTCCAAAAGAACTTGAGGTGTGTTGGAGAAAAGCGTCTACATTTGAAATCGAGAAGTTCCCTTTTCATTTTATCTCTCTCTTGATTCAGGGGATCTTAGGGTAATATCCAAACCCCTCCCCCGCCCCCGGTAGGATCTACGGCCCTACTGGCGCCGCACCGACCCATGCCGGCCAGTTAGCCGAAGCAGAGTCAGCAGCCCCACGCTTCTCAGAACAGCAGACAAGTCGTGAATGAGCCGCGTAGGCGTGGTATTACGGTTACGGTGTATGCCCGACATGGGTAAAAATTAAAATAGTTTGATGAGTATAACTGCCGTGTAGTTCATTTTTCGTCTGTAGTCCATTTTTCGCCACTACTGTTTTACAGGCTATGTATTAGAAACGAATGCGACGAGTTTCGGCGTTATAAAACCAACGATTATCTTCCCCCAGCCCACCCCCAATTTCGCACAAAACATTTTTTTTATAACAAAAGGGCAAAACCTTTTCCCACCAAAAAGAGAGTAGTAATTTTTTTTACTATAAAACGTAAAAAAAAAACTTGACTCAAGTGGCCCCCCTAGCCAGTTGGCCCACCGGCCAATGGCCGTTGGGGCACTAATGCCAGTCCGCCCCTGAAAGAGAGCTACTATAAAACAGTGGGTGAAAAAAATGTTGCACTGTTTCATAGTAGCTCTCTTTAGTGTTTTTTTTTTCCCTCATTGTGAAGACCTAACTGTGAATTTAAAAGTCTAGAAACATAAGAATAGCTATGCATGCACACAGATACATACAGTGTTGGGGCAGCCTGTAACCAGTGGCGTAACTAGTGGGGGGGGGGGCAAAGGGCCGGTTCCCCCCCTTTTTGAGATTTTGAAAGCTTATTCGGCAAATTGGCCAAGTAACTTTTTCCATAGATGAAAAATTATTTACCGTCAGATGGCTAGATTTTGAGGTCAAAGACGCAACTTTCATCTTAGTTAATTTATACTTCTACATTACAATTTTTTTATGCGTATAATGCATCAGCAAAGCTGGTTTTGTAAAAATGTTTCTAACAGCACTTTACAAGGCCAGAAAATAGCAAAAATCCATCAGCTTCCGGGGCTCTTATTCGGTTCTCCCTACACACCATTCGGCTAAATGCCTAGTATTGCCCCCTCAGTACAAAACCCTAGTTACGCCACTGCCTGTAACTTATCCTGAGGTCATCATCTCTGCAGAGGCATAATCAATGGATTGACTTGATTGATTAATTAATGATTTATTTAATTATTTATTTATTTATTGTGTGACGGATTGATTTATTGTGCTAATGGTTGGAAGTTTGTTCAGTATTAGGGTAAAAAGTAATATAAAATAAATTTTATTGGCAGCCACATAGAATCTGGAGATGCCATGCCGTAAAAAAAACTTCCCTACACCCCCAAACGACTAGTCCCATTCTGCATGGCAGCTGAGAAACACGATTTGTGCTTGTCCGTTTTAAACACGGTCGCTCCGAACACGGCTCCATTTTATCAATAGCTGGCAAGGCAAAAATTGTTCAAACGGCTTTGAAAAAAAGTAATCATTCACAGGGAATTAGCTTGTAATTAGGAATTTCAAGATAATTATTTGTAACTATCATGTTCAGCCCACCAATACGGATAACTGAGCTAAAAGTCATGGTTTAGTTTACTGTACGATGGGTGACATCAAAATTAATTCGGAATTAATAATCAAAACCTTAAACTTCCTATGCCATGAAGGCATTACGGTCATTAAGAATACACCTGCATGTCTCGCAGTTGGTAACACCCTAGTTTTTTTCTGAAATCACGCCCATTAAAACGATTTCAGATGACTAATTTTTTTTTAATTCTGTGCGTCATTGAATACTTTTTGAAGACATTCCAGACGAGACGAACGAAAATTTCTGCTGAAATTATAGTATTATGAACAAGGCATACAGCGCTGGGCTGGCGAATACTTTCTATAGTTTACTTCGGCGTCAAATCTAAGGGCAAAAGGCGCAATCCAGTTCTAAACTTTCAGTTCTGTCATAAAAGTTATTAAACGTAGTCGGTAGACCTCGAGTGGCGATACCACGAACCTAAGTTGATATCAGGCCCGGAATGGCTGTGTATGATCAGGGTGTCAATGGAACATGGGTCCACTAATAGATTTGTGTCGGGGCTCCCATATGTAGTCATATACTTACCATTGAAATTTTTATTGTTCAGCTGCGTTCAACAGACAGTGGTTTGGTTGTACAAGTATTCTGCCTGGGTCCCCCTCACCGATTATTTCATAGCTGGTAACCAGTGCAAACTATTAAAAACAGTTGTTGCTTTTATGTGAATTATGATCTATATTCCATCTCCATCCAGAATGCACCTTAATTCTTAAAAGGAACATGATAAGATTGACAGTTCGTATCATTTAAATAAAGTGACTATATAGGCTAGCCATGCACAATTACAAAATTTCAAATGTTTATCCATCACCCCTCCCTGGGGCTGTATTTGGGGCCACTTTAAAATTTTGCGGCAAGTGGGCCACAAAGCTGTCAGTCCAGGCCTGGAATTGGAGAAAGAATCACTGTTTTATGTTTTGGTCTATATATGAGCATTTAGGTGAACGGGTAGCTGCGAGCACTGGGGCGTCAGATTCGATAGGCATCCTGGCCCCAGCTGTACATCTCTGGCTTCGTACAGACCCGGGGGGAAGTGTATATGTACGGGTTTTTCTCCGGTTGTTTCCCGCCCGTTGCACGAGTGTTTCCTCCGGGTACTCCGGTTTCCTCCCTCATGCGCCAAAAAACACCTCTCCTGATGGTGGTATCTTCCACTTAACATCTGCCGCTTGGGAATTTGGGTGGATGGATGCCTCGTGCATCGTCTCTGCATTATTATTATTATTATCTGTATTATTAGTCATGTTTTGTGTCGTATTGTATTTTGAAGTCGCTCGCCGCGGGCTCGCTTCAGTGCAGTTTACAATCTCCATACTGCAGAACTGACAGCTCGTGAACAGATTCACCAATCACAAATTCACAATATTCAGATTCATTTGTTATCTTGAGCTTACTGTCAGATTAGGTTTATTCAAGGACGGTAACCTTTTGCAGGCCGTCTATCTTATACAAACACCGTTTACTTCAATTTTCACCAATATAGCACTATAGAGCAGTGCCACGACGTAGTATTATTGTATATAACTCTATGCTGGAGCCTTAATGGGTTAGCTGCAAGGAGCACATCAGAGAGAAACAGAAGGGCGTCATACTGAAGCCGATGCTGTGAAGATTGATTTCTTAGACCTAAAACGCGCGATTTTTGTTGTTGGAGAAAACAACGTTATTTTAAGCCTAAGAAATCCGTTCTTCCGTTGTTTTTCCCTCCATTTTTATTTAGTGCACCTTGTAGTTATGCCCTCCAAAACCCATACTGGTGCCAATATGGCGGCAAATGTCACTGCTCTATAACATACTGAAAACCTTGATGTCTGGCTTCATGACGGCCTCATATTTACCATACATTGTGACCACATCGCCGCTGTGGCCAAGCGCAGGGCTGTAATTGTTCAACGCTGCTTTAACTCGGGTAACTCTGAAACCAAACTTTGGGCCTTAAAAGTCTATGTTCGACCCATTCTGGAGTATGCAAACCAGATCTGGTCACCAACACTTTTAAAAGATATCGAGGAAATCGAAGCGGTCGAAGCGGTCTTTTTGCACAAAAAGATTTCCTGGACTAGGTACGAAACCTTATTGCGGGCGACTGAAAGTACTCAAATAGACACCCTGGAATGTAAACGTCTGAAGGCCGATCTCACCCTTACTTTTAAAATTACTCAATGTTTACTCCCCGTCGATTTACCGCTCTTTGATATTAGTACTTAGACTCGAACCCGGGTAAATATAGGCTCGTAGATCCCATGTATAACCTGAATTGCAGGACAACATTTTTTGGTCGGTGAGTGGTTCCAGTTGGAACTCGCTCTCTATTGTTATTGCTTCGGCACCGTCATTACGTATCTTCGGCAAAAAACGTAATACGTGTGATTTAAGGGCACACTTGCTGCGCCCTGAAAACTGCCCTTGGGGCCGGCAAACCTCCCCCCCCCCCCCCCATTCTCCTTTGTTCCAGATTTCTTCCTTTTTAATCCTCATTTCTTCCCTCAAGAAGTATTGAATTTCTTTTTTTTTTAATTGTGACGTGTATTTGCTAATGCGAGTTTGCTTAAGTTTTTTTTTTTTTAATATGGCGGTGCTGTTAGTGCTCCACCCCGACCCTTAACATGACCACTTTGCCCTTTATTTGCCCTTTTATTTCCTTTCTAGTTTCTGCCGCGGCTACCCTTCCCTTGCTTCAGTAAGAGGATATCACAGCGTTCACGAGAAAACCAAGCAGCAGCCAACCACATGCAGCATCCCTAAAATGCAGGCTGCAACGCCACTCACGAAAGCAAGGCAGGGCAACTAACCAGTGCCGCATTGACTGGACTGTTACAGCAACGTTCTCCAAAACCAGAAGTAAGTAAGTTAGTTTATTACAATATACAATTGCAGTATAACAATACAGTATGTGCCCACATCCCACAAGAGCTGATGCCCGCGTGCGGCATGTAGGTACCATACAATAAATTATAAAACAAAACATTGTATAAAAAGAAAAAGTCGCTGCAAAACTTTAGTTACAACATGTCATTAATAATAGAATTATTTAACTATAAACATAAAACGAATTATAAAATAATGGGAAGGTAATGGATAGACAAGGTAAGACATACTTATTGCGAAAGAAAGTTTAGCTTACAATTTTGAATAACTTTTCTATAGAGTCAGTACTTAAGCCCAGTAGCTATTTATACAAGGATTTTTGGAATGGATAAATCTCAACAATTTCTTTTAAGTTGTCTGGTATACTATTATTGTATAGCTTGCTGCCAAGGAAATAGCTGCAATAATCTTTCTTTATTTACTTTTGGCTGGATTCGGATTCACTCCTAGTGTGGTAGTTCGTTAATAAACGAGTTGTAGCATGAGTATTATTCCTCCGAAAACGAATTATAACTCGATACACATATAAATGGCGAACTGGCAGAATACCTAGCTGAAAAATAGGTAGCGAATGTTCATTTTGTTTTTTGAATGTTATTGCTCTGACGATCTTTTTTTGAAGCATAATAACTGGAGCAACAGCGTTCATATACGTTCCACCCCAGCATGTAACAGAATACTGTAAGTATGAATGACCCATGGCAAAATAAAACATTTTTAGCGTGTCAAGTATGACAAATCGTCACGAATTCACTTCAGGTACAGGGCTCCCAGTCCTCCTATATTTCTTTTTTTTTTTACAGGATTCGTATAAAGCTTCTATAAATCATGAAATGCTCGTATATTTCCTATATTTTTCTGCTCTGAACTGAAAGAATGCCTGTTTGTTTCTTTGCTACGCCAGTGACTCGGATCCGAAAAGAAGAACATCGATCGTCTCCCTCCGTGCTACTGCACCATGACGATAAAACAGAACGTGAATAGGTTGAGCGGCCAAACAACGCATATACGGGCCGTGTGTGTTGGTTTTTTTTCTCTCGTTGTATTGTTGGACAACAAAAAAGTGTTAAATGGCAGCGATAACCCACTGCATCTTGGCTAATAATCTCTGTAAACCTCCTACAAATTTTGTTTGATTTTCCTACAAAGCTCCTTTTTTTTTTAACAAAAAAATTCCTATATTTCCTATTTTTCATCCATTGAAGTTGGCTGGAAAACAATTGAATTTGAATTTATTCCGGAGCTGGGACACGAGATCAAACGCTCCTCACTAATGCTAAGTACAACGATATAACGATGCTTTTATAACGATGCTTTTATATAACGATGCTTTTATATAACGATGCTTTTTAACCGTCTCATTTGTTCATCTGCCTTTTATTTTTTACTTCGCCAATCCTACACCTCCTGTGTCCAACACGATTGGCGATGCCATCGGAGGCCTTAGAGCCCCTGGCAGGTCTAACCTTGGTGGTAAGGCATTCGTGTCCCCCATACCACATCCCCTGTCCTTTCCGCGGCCAAATCCATATCTTTATGTGATATTGTCTTCCGTTTTTAAATTGGGCTGACTGATAGTGATCCTAGGGTCCTTGCCTGACCTGTTGCTATTGTGACAAACTGTTATTGTCATTATAAGAAATTACAACCTCCTCATTACACAAATACACAGGGCGAAAGCACATACCACTGAATCAACAGCCCGGCGCACCGGGCAAACCACTACAGCAGGAAAGTGTACAGGGAGAGCCCTTCAGGAAGAATCGTTTCTATATGAAGACTTAACAATAAAGCAACATTGTAGATAATACAGTGCAACAATACGTTAGACATGCCATGGAGGTGCGGTTTTTTTTTAGGGAGCACGGACCCAAACTGGGTTATCTGCCCCACGACGAGGAGAGGACAATTTACCCATGAGATACTTTCAACGAAACTATCTACCTAGACACAGTCGTTGCTGTAGTCCACCCAGCCGTTTCGGCTCTACAGAAGGCTAAAATTGTAAGATACTTGCCTAAAAAATTAAAAAGTGTGATGGTAAAACAATAAACCCATCCTGTCAAATTTCTCAACTTCTCACGCTTGCGCGTTTCTTCCGTGAAATGAATACCGATGAAAACCTATTTACGTTGCCTTTTGGGCTTATATGACAGACTACCGAGCGGGGAATCGAACTCACGACCTTTGAAATAAAAGGCCGAGGTCCTACAATATAAATAGGTTTGCATCCGTATTTATTTAACCCATCTTGATCCATTGGTTTTCCGTCCTGTTTAATCCATTTCTTCCGTGCGCACATGGGCGGAGATATAGGGTTCAATTACATACATTACATTGGATTATATTAATGCGTATGATACCCTGGCTGCGTGTGATGCAATGGATTATATCAATGTGTATGATATGCTGACTCTTTGCAGGTGACTGCTCGAGTCGAATATCTCTAAAATTATTATAAGGCTGATCATCTTTGGCTACATAAATATAGCGCCCAATGACATCCTCGACGCAAAATTAGGAGCCACTTTGACCAATCTGCAAAGTTGTCTTGTCCCAAACAAACTTGCAGTCAAAATTTCGATTTCATCGCTTCATTTCAATCATTGTGTTTGATATTTTTTTTCTTTCTTTTCATTTATTTATAGTAAAAAAAAAAGCGCAGCATGAGAAAAACTCGTGAGCTGTACCAATACATGAAGACGAAGAAAAAAAGAAAAAATGCGCAAAAAAAAATGCAAACTACAGAAACACACACATAAGCGAGATCAAAAAGATCAACCATGGGCGAAAATACTCAAAATATTGACAACAAAATTGACAAAAAAAAATAAGCACTATTCTGGAATCGAAAGTTCAAAACGAAAAATTCGGCAGAGCAAACGAGCCCTGCCGAATTTTTCTTTTTTTAATTTCGATTCCAGAATTGTGCTTTTTTTTGTGTGTGAATATTGTTCAATCATCAGCATTCAAAAACACCACACCAACCAGATTTTCCATTAAAACTTGCAATAAGGGCCAGCTTATTAAATAGCCGACTATTTAATTACTAGCTGAAAACCTGTCAAAAATAACCGTCCTAGTGTTAACGGATTGGTTATGAGTGAAAATTGTATAGTGAAATTGAAATAGGGCTAAAAAAGGAACGAGGGCTATAAATAGGCTTAACCCCCAGAACCCGAAAAAAGAACTCCCCCAGGTCCAAATCCATCCCCCTGTTAAATGTGAGAAAAACCCGACGATGTTAGGCCTATAAGTAGTGGCATAAGCCTAACGAAAACAGCAGAAGTTAAAGTGGTACTATCACCGATTGAAATGTGAACGAAAATACCATGGCCCCATTTAGCAGAAATGACATCTTTAGAGCTCTTCCCAGGTGCACGACGACGTACCAAATTTTCACTCAATAATTAAGGAGGTCGTGGCTTGTTTGTTTCGTTAAAAGAAGTGACATTGTGCATACCTTCGCTTGATGCTAGGAAGTGCTAGATAGTGTTAGATAGCGCTAGATGTTGCCAGATTCTGCGGACTTTCAATCGGTGATAGTGCCACTTTAATGGGCTAGGATTGGCCATTGCACGTCTTACCCACATTTCCCCCTCCCCTCCCGCAAGTAAAAGCGCCTGATACCCAACGTATCAAAAAATTAAGTTAGATGTGAAAAGGGCGGAAAATAAGTTGACTATGGGGGGGGGGGGGGAACCTTTGATGACAAAACCGTAGAAAGAAATTGCTTATAGTGTCCGCATCCCATCTTGAGTTCGCCCTAGAATGAACACAAATAATCGATTGTATGTTTTTCAGGGACGACGCTAAGGGGGGGGGGGCGAGGGGGCGCTCGCCCCACCACGTTTTTGGCCCCTCCCCTGGCGCCCCACCACTCATCAGTTCAAAATAAAACATATAAACGAAGAAAATTCTGGTTATTTATTAAGAAAACTACGTTAGTTTCTTTGAAAACTACAAGAGGGAGTTGAGGTTACATCAATAAAGCCCAGTTGTTACTGTGAGAGTTGAAAGATCATCTTTTTTACAGCTGGATTTAAAAATGTTCCCAAAAAATAGGGTATGAAGCAGTTCAGAACGTTCAGTGTGAGAAAGAATTACAAGAGTGTTATTTTGAATTCTTTTTTTTTGGGGGGGGGGGACCGCTAAAGTTGAATTTTTCGGTTCGCCCCCCTGGCTAAAATTGCTGCCCCACTGCCGCCTCCCCAATAAAGTGATTCTAGCGTCGTCCCTGATGTTTTTGGTAGCAGAGTGCCTTGTTGTTATCCAAAATAGTTACAAAAACAATGGCGGCCGTCGATTAAAGCCGATCCCTGCAGGAAGACTTAGCCGATCATAAGTTACGTGCAGGACTCAAGATAGGCCGCGCACACCATAACAGCATATCAACACGAAAAGAAATTACATGGTTATTTAAAGCGAAAATATTGCATTGACAAAGCAAGCAGCTTTCCCATTGTTATACTTTCTCCCTGTAGCCTACTATTTAATTATGTGATGAATGAATGTTGAGAACAAAACGTTACCCAAAGACAAACTCTCACGCGCGAAATATCCTATTTACACGAGTTTTTCGGTCTCATCACTTCGCTCGCTCGGCCACTGTCCAATATCTACAATTTCTACAATATACGGATAATGCTATTTAATTCACTGTAAAATCAGTGAAAATCAGAAGCTATTTTAGCTAATTCAAACCATTATTCTTCGCCGGAATTTCAAAACGACGAATTCCACGTACATTATAGTATAACTAACCCTTTAATACAGCGCGCAAACTGCAAGGGGACAGAGGTCAGGCCATTGTGGTCAACGCGAATAGAACGCTTTGCACCATTCTTCTGCTCCGTGTCCTGTTGGCTCACCGCTTATGTTGACGTTGGTTTTGAGCGAACGCCGGCAAGGATCGACTCTAGTCAGCGCTACTCACAACCAGACGCCGTTATAAAAATTGACGCCATATCAAAACCAACCTATAGTGTGCGCGGCGTATCTTGAATCCTGCAGTTATTTTGTGATCGGCTACGTCTTCCTGGAGGGGGGCGGCTTTAACCGACGGCCGCCATTGTTTTTTTGTAACTACTTTGGATATCAACAAGGCATTCTGCGACTAAACACGTACAATCGATTATTTGTGTTCATTCTCGGGCGAACTAAAGATGGGCCGCGGACACTATAAGTGTAATCTGACATAACTAAACCTAACCCAATCTAACGTTCCTAATTCTTTAATACGCAGTTAATCAGGGTCGGACTGGGTTAGTGTTTTGCATATATCCGACAGTAAAAAAAAAGGGCACCGGCAGGGGGGGGGGG